>JAZGLO010000031.1:0-293884 GCA_036873155.1 Biomphalaria sudanica
AACCATGAGTGGTCAAGAAATTACAATTCATTTAATATCTACTAATTTGTAGTCATTTTCAAAATTATAAAAAATAAAACATGAGTGGTCAAGAAATTACAATTCATTTAATATCTACTAATTTGACAACGCTAAGGTTGTCAATTGTAGTCAAACTGAATTTAAGTTATCTTATCTTGTAGACATTTTCAAAAAATTAAACGAAGCAAAAAGAACTCTGTAGTGTAATTGTATCCAATTAGTTTATTTTACTTTTAAGCACTTGGCATTTGTTGTTGTCACTTTATGGCAACATTAACAATCTTTCAGGAAATTGACTTTGAAGCAATGCTATGTTCCCAGGTAATAGCAAGTCATTAGGCAAGGCAAGCTAATATAGGGTTGTATACAGCTGCCCTGTATGCCTTATGTATTTTTAAAAAAAGACTGATCAGAGACCAGGTTAATCCCTCTCACGACAATTTTTTAAAGGTCTCCTTGAGATGTAAGAGGGCTACTCTGGCATCATCAAGGTGGCCCTTGGGTCTGTTAGAGTCATTCTGGGATAGTTAACCAAGCAAAGGTACTGCTGTAGCACAATTGTTCAGGGTTCTGTTAGGAGGGTCATGTGTAAATTATTTCAGGATAGGGGTGTCGATTTAAGATTCTTTTTCCTCTCATTACCAGGGGTTTAAAAAAAATAAATAAAAAAATAAAAAAAATAGTTAATTTGTCTTAAAATATTACATTATTCATAAAAGATTCTTGACTTTCAATTGTCTGCCCTTGTCTATATTCTTTAGGATTATTGGTTTTGGTTATTTTTGTTTCTAGTCTCTTCGCAGGCTCCATTCAGTTGTGTCTTGTTTTCTTGTTCTTTTGTTTCTAGTCTCTTCGCAGGCTCCATTCAGTTGCGACTTGTTTTCTTGTTCCTTTATTTCCCAGTATGTCTAGGATGAGGCTGCCGCTAAGATATAGACATTGTCATAGTGTTCTTGTTACGTTTCCCACGGGCTTGCCGTGTTCTGTGAGTGTAGTACATACACACTTGATGTTGACTTGTGACATGCTCTCCGATCATGTGATCAAGGAGGACGTAACCACGAGGGAGAAATAATTCTTCAAAAGTGTTGACTTCCCTTTACAAGACAGTTCTTTAGTAGTTTTCCATAGATAAATAAAGTTCAATTTGATTCCTATCCCGCATCTCTCAGCCCAAACTCTCTTTAACCCAGGTACATACACACTCTCACACACTCGCATAACCACTTAAACTAATTGACATAATACTGATAGAGTAGTTTTACAGATTGATTACAGTATTTAGATTTTTATCTCTGAGGTCTGACAATTTAGTCAAGGACAATAAATTATACAATAATTACGATTTCTATCTAACCAGTATAGTTATCAATTCTATGTTCAATTATTTTTCTAAATATTAACTCTAGATTATAAGGATTTAAAGATACATTGTTATTAACAACTTTAATTCTACTGTGCCACACAAGACTTCTGTATTCACTCACTATTATTAGATTAAATTTATGAATCATCTTACTTTTGATTTTAGGCAATTTATTTAAAACAATAGCTAGGTTAAGATTAACATTGGTGTTACAGTTTGCCTCTAGTAGGTCTTTCATAGTGCATCTAACATTATCAAATAATTTACATTTTAAAAAACATATGGCTTTCATTGTTACCATTATCTGTGTGACATAAAACACATGTGTGTACATTTCTTTTCTTCCTTCCTACAGGGGTCATCCGAAGATTAGTCTGTATGTTATTTCTCTGGCTTTGGGTGTAATGTGTTTGCTGTGTAGATTTATAAAAGTGTCTCTGAAATCTATTACACCTAACTCTCTACTCCATTTGATCCTATTGAATAATTTTTCTTGTAACTGTTTCTTAAGTGTTGTATATGTGTCTTTTAATTTACTGTGTATTAGATGTTCATTGCCGGGGAGTATTCTTGATATGGATCTGTAAAATGGATGTGTGTTTGTACCAAAGTGGTGTGGGGTGTCATTTTTTATTGGAATTATTTTATTTAACCTTAAGCCGTAGTAGTATATTGTTAATGGAAAATTGTTTGGGTTCTTGGCTACTTGTCCTATGTATTTTAATCTAAGTGCTTGTATTTTGGTTCTGATGTCCTGTAAGTTTATCCCCCCATCCTCTTTGTTTTGTATAAGTGTTGTGTGTTTAATGTTTCTGATAGTGCTTTTAAATATAAAATTCCTAATGATTGTGTTTATGCTTGTATAAAAGTTGGTGGAGGTTCTGTGATGTTTGCTAAATAAACTATCTTCGGGATGACCAGGTTGTTTACTAGTATTGCTCTACCAAATATAGTAGTTGCTGCATAGTGAAATCTTTAAGTGTGTTTTTGGTTTTCTTTAAAATATTTTCCCACTGCTGTGTGTGGTAATATGTTGGGTTGCTTGTCCACGTGATGCCGCATATTTTAATTTCCTTCTCTATTTTTAAGGTTAAAGGGGATGTTTGAGGCGATTTCCCACCTGCCCAATCCCATAATACAAGATTTATTTATGTTGATTTTTGACCCGCTTGCCCTCCCAAATTGAATAAACTTATCTATGATTGCGGCTATGTCTTTTTCTGAGGGAGGGAAAAAGGGTGGTGTCATCAGCGTATGCTTTAACTTTAACTACGGGCGTGGGGCCTGGGATTCTTATCCCCGTGATTCCACTATCTAGCCTGATGGGTTTCTAAAAGGGGGTTCTAGGCAAAGGGTGTATAAAAAGGGAGAAAGGGGACACCCTTGTCTTACAGATCTTCTAATAGGGATACTGCCACTAAGGGTTTGGTTTATTTATGAGTTTGCTTGTGGCATCAGTGTAAACTAGCTTTATGTATTTCTTCATTCTTCCATCTGTCTTCGTCTTGTCTAGTATTTTGAAAAGGTAGTCATGGTCTATTCTGTCAAAGGCTTTTTCCTGGTCAATAGAAAAGAGGGCTGCTTTCAAGTCTTTGTCTTTACAGTAATATATAATGTCTCTTAAAAAATGGTTAAGTTCGTCGATGTTTTTGTCTGGGTTGCTACAGTATTGATCCTGTCCTATTAAGTGTGGTATGAGGGGTTTTAGTCTTAGAAAAATCATTTTCGTCAGGAGTTTGTAGTCGGTGTTTAGAAGTGAGATCGGTCGAAAGTCGCTAGGTGAGGTGTTGTTTTCTTGTTTTTTTTTGGTAGAAGTGTGATGTATGCTAAGTTGAAATCTCTAGGTAACTGTTCTGTCTCTAACATGTCGCTGTATAGATTTAATAGTAGGGGTCCTATTTGGGGAAAAAAGGCTTTGTAAAATTCAAACGTCAGACCGTCTGGGCCAGGGGATTTGTTGTTTTGTGTTGTATCTAAAGCAGCTCTCAGTTCGTCTAGCGTAAAGGGAGCATCTGTCTCTATCTGTTCTGTCATTGGTATTTCTTTGCAGTTCTGTAAAAATACTTTTTGTGCGTTGTCGTCCGTCTGTTCCTTGTCATACAAAATTAGTAAAGTGATTAGTAAATGTGTCTGTTATTTTGTCCATGTCGTGTATAGTTTCTCCTTTACTATCAACAATGTTGTCAATAGTTCTGTCAATTTGAATGTTTTGTTCTGCTGATAAAAAAAGTTTGTTAGGCCCTTCGGTTATTTTTTTTACTTTTGCACCTCAATTCCGCTCCTTTGTATTGATAGTTAAATAGTTCTTCTAGTTGTGTTAGTATGTGTGTTTTGGCTGCTTCGTCTTCTTCGTGTGTTAGTAAATTTTTAAGTCTTTCCTCTTCTTTTTTCCTTTTTGAGTTGACTAGTGTGGCCAGTATTTGGCTTTGCTGCTTAATGGAGCTTTTAATTAGCGTCCATATTTCTGTGACTTTGAAATAGGGTGTGTTTGAGTCATGTATTATATTTTTAAGGAGGTTTGCGATTGTTTTTTAAATAGAGCGGGTCTATTTAGAAGGTCGTTGTTAAGTTTCCAGATCGGTGTTTTTTGTTTTTTGTTGTTTAGTTTTGGGTTCAGCAGTTCCACTAAGACTCCTTTGTGGTCTGTATATTGTAACGTCTCTACGAGATGTGTTACACTTTTTGTTTTGCACGCCCTTGGCACATACACTCTATCTATCCGTGTTTCTATTTGGTGTGCTTTGTCCCTGAACGTGGTGACCCGGCCCGTGACCTCTTACTTCTCTATAGGCATCTACTAACCGGAATGCCTTGATGACTCCCCCCCAAATAGTCATGCGTTTTAATTGTTATATGAGGAGCAGGACCCTCTGTGATTGTGTTTTGCTTGTCTAATTGGGAATCAATGTAATTTAAATCACCCCCCTACTATTAAATTTTCTCCTGCGTACTGAGTGTGTAGAATGTCACTTAGCATTCCAAAAAACTCGTGTTTCTCTTTTTTTTGAGCGGGTGCATAAATGTTGACTAACGTGAATGTGTGTTTTTGTGAGCTTGTCCTAATTATTACTATCCTCCCGCTATTGTCTTGATATGAGTGTGTGATTGAAAACCTATTGGATGTTTGTAAAATGGCTGTCCCTCGTGGCTTTCTACCTAAACTAAAATAACCCTCCCGGAGGCCCATAAGAGAGACTGCTTTTTTGGCCTTGTACTCTAACTGTGTGTTGGTCTCTTGCAGAAAGATAAAATCTGGCTTGTATTTCCTTGTGAGGTGTGCTATGTATGTGTGTTTATTGTTAAGCTCTCTGATGTTGAGTGTCAAAATTTTGATGTCTGCCATGAGTGTGTGAGATTGGTTTACGTGTTTGTTATTCTATTGTGTGTGTATGCATTTAATCTTTAAGAGTTGCTTTGTTGTTTATGTGTTTGAATGTGTGTTAGGGTCCTCGCCCTCATCTATGACTAGCACTGACGGGGAGTCTGGAAAGTTCAGCTCGAGCTTGAACTGTTCTTCCTCTCTTTTCCTCCTCCTCTACTTGGGGATCCTCGTTTAGATCCTCTGATGAGGAAGAGAGAGAGAGGGCTCTCTTTCTTGTTATTTTGGTTGGGGTGGTGGGTGCTGAACTTGCCCCTCCGGATGTTTTAATTTTTTTACTTTGCTTAGATTTGTTTTCAGGGCTGTTTAGTGGGGGGAGACCACTTGGAGTAGCTCCCATAGCTTCTATTTGTTTTTTTCCCCCTCCTTTGCTGCTTTCAACCATCGTGAAGCCATCTTTTTTTAGCTGTTGATCAATCTCGGATTGCTTTTTCTCTCCCTCACCTTTAAGGGCCATGGCATAGGAGATTTTCCCTCCTACCTCCTTTGCACCTTCTGTGGGGTTTTGGTCCCGTCTGGGGTTCGCCCTATTTGGACACTGGTTTGACCAGTGCTGATCCTGTCCGCAATGCCAGCACTGTTGTCTACGTCCCGGGATGGTCACGAGGACCTTGTAGGTCCTCGGATCGTCCTCGTATCGTAACTGAATATAATGGGGGAGTTCAGTCTGTTTGCGGATTTTTATCCAAGCCGCCCACTTATCTGAGTTGCCTAGCTTGATTGGCTCTATCTTGGAGCCTTCTTCTGCAAAGGCTCCAAAGATTTCTCCTATCTTTGATTTGTTTATGGTTGGTGCTACCCAGTGAAGGGTAACCCTGATTTTTTCGTCTTCCAAGGTACAGACATCTACCTTGAAGTCCTTATCATTCCCGAATGATTTCCCTAGTATACGGGTTCTCACTCGGGCGGATGTTGGGAACAGGAACCAGACAAAGGGGTTCTCGAAGCGATAGAGAGAACTCACTTCGTCCGGTGTTAGTTTCAGGCACTCTATTAGGCTCGCCATAGTGGCCTTAACAGCCCCTTGGCCTGACAGCTTTAGAAGCAAGGTACCTGGGGCGTGGACAAGTCCACCATCCAGGTCCTTTTTTTCAATAAAAAATGTCTTAACTGACATTTTTACAAGGGTTTATCACAAGTAGAGACAGAAAAGAGACGATAACTACACTACAAACTACACAAACTTCGCGCCGTCTTCTCTAAACAGTAACACACAAAAATCCACAGAATCACAAAAAAACCCCACAGAAACACAAGTAATCCACAGAATAAATCCTCAAGTGTTAGCTACTTAATCAATCCCTTATTCGTTTGCTCATAACAGAAGAATTCATACATTGGAACAAAAATGTGCACGAAAATGAAGTTTACAAGATTAGTAATCGTTTAAATTTAGGTCTAACTTATAATGCATACTAATTAGCTTTTTCTCTTTAAAAAACTGCTTGCATAACTGATTTTAAAAATTAGATTTTTCGCTTTCAGAAAAAAAAAAGTTGCCGTTGCATCAAAACTTTGAATGGTCTAAAATATTGTGATGTCGGATTTTCAATATGTTTTCTAGTTTACGAGATCCAAACGGGACGGACGGACAGACATTTCGCACAAAACTAAAAGCGTCTGTTCCCCTTTCGGGTGCAACTAAAAATGCATATCTATTTTACAGGATGTGACTCGCAAAAAATGTAGAAAAATTTATTAACTAAAAAAGAATGTTATTTTAATCTATAATTTTAATTTAAAATTTCAACTGGGTTTTAAACCCAGAACCTTCTGCGTTTTGGGCAAAGGTGATAACCACTACTCTGCGGAAACATATGTGTTAAACAATATATTTAAAATCGTTCCTAATACTTTCAGTTTGATACAAACTAGGCATAGATCTAGCTAGATCTAGACCTAGTTTTAGATCTAAATCTAGATTCAAGACCCAAGTCTAAGCCTAGATCTAGATCTTAGTCTCTGAGTCTATATCTACAGTTAGATCTAAGTCGTCTAAGACTAATTCTAAGTCATTCTAAGTCTAAGTCTGTCTATTATACTTTATAGTTTATCTAAGTCTAAGTCTAGATCTATATCTATGGCTAGATCTAGATAGAATGTTGAGATAGAATTTACTCTATCTAGACTAGAACTCGTATATAAATCTATATAGATCTGGCCTCTATGGTATTTATTGTATTTTAGATTCAGACTATTGTCAAGTGTATAGCCTAATGAGGATGTGTGAAACATGCGCGGTAAAAATGAGTTTTGTTGTTGTGGTTGTTGTTTTTTAAACTTTCAATTGAAACAAAGTTCGTACCAATATTCTTTAAAAAAATAATATTTAAATCAGTATTCTATTCAGCGAGTTAGTTAATTAATTGAAAATATATTTTATAATGATCCATTGACACTTTTTACCATTGTGACTTTAAATGCAAATGTTGTGTACCAATCTATGAATGAAGTTGTTTTATTAATAAAAAAGCTTGTGAACTATTTAATAAGAATGGTGTACACAGGTGTTTTACATTGAAAAGGTATAATTTTTTGAAAATCTGCTTGCATATCTTTTGGAAAAGAAAGAAGTAGCCGTTGCATCAGAACTTTGAATGATCTAAATTATCATGATGTCCGATTTTGATTTTCTCTTCTACTTTCTGAGATCTAAACGGAACGGACGGACAGATGGACAGACAGGCCAAACAAAACTAATAGCGTCTTTTCCCCTTTCGGGGGCCGCTAAAAATAATGGCGTCATTATAATGAATAGTGGAAATTATAATTTGAAAGGTGTTATTAGACTTCATCGCGATTTAAAAGTGATTTAAACCTTTGATATTTTTACAAAGCTATAGTATCTGATACAGTGACTGATAGGCACCAGTAATAGAACTGTAGTCTTCGGACTACAGTATCATGTATTTTAACTGATAGGCGCAAGTAGTTGGACTACAGTATCGTGTATCATGACAGGCGCAATTAGTATGATTGTAGTTTTTGGACTAGTATTGTTTATCTTGACTGATAGTCGCAAGAAGTTAGACTTCCGTATCCTGTATCGTGACTGGTAGGTGAAAATATTTGGACTACAGTATCGTGTATCTTGACAGATAGGTGAAAGTAGTTTAACTAGTCTTATGTATCATGACAGGCGCAAGTAGTATGACTGTAGTCTTTGGACTACAGTATCGTTTATCGTGACTGGTAGGTGAAAATATTTGGACTACAGTATCGTGTATCTTGACAGATAGGCGGAAGTAGTTGGACTACCGTCTCGTGTATCTTCACTGATAGGTGCAAGTAGTTTAACTAGTCTCATGTATCATGACAGGCGCAAGTAGTATGACTGTAGTCTTTGGACTACAGTATCGTTTATCGTGACTTATAGACGCAAGAAGTTGAACTACTGTATCGTCAATCGTGACTGATAGGTGCAAGTAGTTGGACTATAGTATCGTGTACCTTGACTGATAGGCGCAAGTAGTTTAACTACAAACTTGTGTATCATGACAGGGCAAGTAATATGACTGTAGTCTTTGGACTACAGTCGTATATCTTGTCTTATAAGTGCAAGTATTAGGACTACAGTATCCTGTATCGTGACTGATAGGTGCAAGTAGTTGGACTACAGTATCGTGTACCTTGACTGATAGGAGCAAGTAGTTTAACTACAGTCTAGTGTATCATAACAGACGCAAGTAGTATGACTGCAGTCTTAGACTACAGTATCGTATATGTTGTCTGATAAGCGCAAGTAGTAAGACTACAGTATCCTTTATCGTGACTGATAGGTGCAAGTAGTTGGACTTTTATAGTGGATAGATGGTAGCTAAAATTACACTTTTTTTTTTACAAAGTTAATTTCACTCATTTAATCTGTCTGTCTGGTAAATGGTGTATACACGTTATTTCTCCGACATATGTAGGATCAATTGGAAATTTTGCTCAATTATTTCTTTTACACAAGAAAACAAGAATCAATAAAATGTAACCAATAAGTTCATTAACTATTGTTAGTTAATTATTTTTTTGGGTATCTCTAACAAGGAAAAGAAATTCCATGTCCCCACACGGATTCACCAACCCCCCTATTCCGGATTCACTCCAAAACCCACCATCAACGAGTTAAAACCTCCCATATTCCGGATTCACTCCTAAACCCACCCGATATTTGGGATTTTTAAGGCGCCCCGGAATCAGACAAACTCTATGGGCATCTGACTTAAGTTGAGATAGTAAAGGCGGTTGGTCGTTGTGCTAAACACCTGCCACCTTGCTCATTAACCGTTGGCCAAAGAAACAGATGATCTTAACATCGTCAGCCTTATAGATCGCAAGATCTAAAAGGAAAAACTACTTTACAGACAACTACACTGTCAAATCTGGACGAACACATTTTGAGTAACATTTTGAGTAATCATTCTCGCTCATTCATACACTTCTCTCACTATCCCTATGCTAATTGTTCCTCATTCGCAATCTTTCATACAGTCTAATCATTCTCCCTCATTCATACACTTTTCTCACTATCCCTATGCTAATTGTTACTCATTCGCAATCTTTCATACAGTCTAATCATTCTCCCTCATTCATACACTTTCTCACTATCCCTATGCTAATTGTTACTCTATCGCAATCTTTCATACAGTCTAATCATTCTCGCTCATTCATACACTTTCTCACTATCCCTATGCTAATTGTTCTTCATTCGCAATCTTTCATACAGTCTAATCATTCTCGCTCATTCATACACTTTCTCACTATCCCTATGCTAATTGTTACTCTTTCGCAATCTTTCATACAGTCTATCCCATGAACTGGTATGCACCCGACTCCATTCTCGGATTCACCACCCCCCTTCCCCCTATTCCGGATTCACTCCTAAACCCACCCAAAAAAAATCATTCTCCCTCATTCATACACTTTTCTCACTATCCCTATGCTAATAGTTTCTCATTCGCAATCTTTCATACAGTCTAATCATTCTCCCTCATTCATACACTTTCTCACTATCCCTATGCTAATAATTTCTCTTTCGCAATCTTTCATACAGTCTAATCATTCTCGCTCATTCATACACTTTCTCACTATCCCTATGCTAATTTTTTCTCATTCGCAATCTTTCATACAGTCTAATCATTCTCCCTCATTCATACACTTTCTCACTATCCCTATGCTAATGGTTTCTCATTCGCAATCTTTCATACAGTCTATCCCATGAACTGGTATACACCCGACTCCATTCTCGGATTCACCACCCCCCTTCCCCCTATTCCGGATTCACTCCTAAACCCACCCAAAAAAAATCATTCTCCCTCATTCATACACTTTTCTCACTATCCCTATGCTAATAGTTTCTCATTCGCAATCTTTCATACAGTCTAATCATTCTCCCTCATTCATACACTTTCTCACTATCCCTATGCTAATAATTACTCTTTCGCAATCTTTCATACAGTCTAATCATTCTCGCTCATTCATACACTTTCTCACTATCCCTATGCTAATAATTACTCTTTCGCAATCTTTCATACAGTCTAATCATTCTCGCTCATTCATACACTTTCTCACTATCCCTATGCTAATTTTTTCTCATTCGCAATCTTTCATACAGTCTAATCATTCTCCCTCATTCATACACTTTCTCACTATCCCTATGCTAATGGTTTCTCATTCGCAATCTTTCATACAGTCTATCCCATGAACTGGTATGCACCCGACTCCATTCTCGGATTCACCACCCCCCTTCCCCCTATTCCGGATTCACTCCTAAACCCACCCAAAAAAAATCATTCTCCCTCATTCATACACTTTTCTCACTATCCCTATGCTAATAGTTTCTCATTCGCAATCTTTCATACAGTCTAATCATTCTCCCTCATTCATACACTTTCTCACTATCCCTATGCTAATAATTACTCTTTCGCAATCTTTCATACAGTCTAATCATTCTCGCTCATTCATACACTTTCTAACTATCCCTATGCTAATTGTTCTTCATTCGCAATCTTTCATACAGTCTAATCATTCTCGCTCATTCATACACTTTCTCACTATCCCTATGCTAATGGTTTCTCATTCGCAATCTTTCATACAGTCTAATCATTCTCCCTCATTCATACACTTTCTCACTATCCCTATGCTAATGGTTTCTCATTCGCAATCTTTCATACAGTCTATCCCATGAACTGGTATGCACCCGACTCCATTCTCGGATTCACCACCCCCCTTCCCCCTATTCCGGATTCACTCCTAAACCCACCCAAAAAAAAATCATTCTCCCTCATTCATACACTTTTCTCACTATCCCTATGCTAATAGTTTCTCATTCGCAATCTTTCATACAGTCTAATCATTCTCCCTCATTCATACACTTTCTCACTATCCCTATGCTAATAATTACTCTTTCGCAATCTTTCATACAGTCTAATCATTCTCGCTCATTCATACACTTTCTCACTATCCCTATGCTAATAATTACTCTTTCGCAATCTTTCATACAGTCTAATCATTCTCGCTCATTCATACACTTTCTCACTATCCCTATGCTAATTTTTTCTCATTTGCAATCTTTCATACAGTCTAATCATTCTCCCTCATTCATACACTTTCTCACTATCCCTATGCTAATGGTTTCTCATTCGCAATCTTTCATACAGTCTATCCCATGAACTGGTATGCACCCGACTCCATTCTCGGATTCACCACCCCCCTTCCCCCTATTCCGGATTCACTCCTAAACCCACCCAAAAAAAATCATTCTCCCTCATTCATACACTTTTCTCACTATCCCTATGCTAATAGTTTCTCATTCGCAATCTTTCATACAGTCTAATCATTCTCCCTCATTCATACACTTTCTCACTATCCCTATGCTAATAATTACTCTTTCGCAATCTTTCATACAGTCTAATCATTCTCGCTCATTCATACACTTTCTAACTATCCCTATGCTAATTGTTCTTCATTCGCAATCTTTCATACAGTCTAATCATTCTCGATCATTCATACACTTTCTCACTATCCCTATGCTAATTTTTTCTCATTCGCAATCTTTCATACAGTCTAATCATTCTCCCTCATTCATACACTTTCTCACTATCCCTATGCTAATGGTTTCTCATTCGCAATCTTTCATACAGTCTATCCCATGAACTGGTATGCACCCGACTCCATTCTCGGATTCACCACCCCCCTTCCCCCTATTCCGGATTCACTCCTAAACCCACCCAAAAAAAATCATTCTCCCTCATTCATACACTTTTCTCACTATCCCTATGCTAATAGTTTCTCATTCGCAATCTTTCATACAGTCTAATCATTCTCCCTCATTCATACACTTTCTCACTATCCCTATGCTAATAATTACTCTTTCGCAATCTTTCATACAGTCTAATCATTCTCGCTCATTCATACACTTTCTCACTATCCCTATGCTAATGATTTCTTTCGCAATCTTTCATACAGTCTAATCATTCTCGCTCATTCATACACTTTCTCACTATCCCTATGCTAATTTTTTCTCATTCGCAATCTTTCATACAGTCTAATCATTCTCCCTCATTCATACACTTTCTCACTATCCCTATGCTAATGGTTTCTCATTCGCAATCTTTCATACAGTCTATCCCATGAACTGGTATGCACCCGACTCCATTCTCGGATTCACCACCCCCCTTCCCCCTATTCCGGATTCACTCCTAAACCCACCCAAAAAAAATCATTCTCCCTCATTCATACACTTTTCTCACTATCCCTATGCTAATAGTTTCTCATTCGCAATCTTTCATACAGTCTAATCATTCTCCCTCATTCATACACTTTCTCACTATCCCTATGCTAATAATTACTCTTTCGCAATCTTTCATACAGTCTAATCATTCTCGCTCATTCATACACTTTCTCACTATCCCTATGCTAATAATTACTCTTTCGCAATCTTTCATACAGTCTAATCATTCTCGCTCATTCATACACTTTCTCACTATCCCTATGCTAATTTTTTCTCATTCGCAATCTTTCATACAGTCTAATCATTCTCCCTCATTCATACACTTTCTCACTATCCCTATGCTAATGGTTTCTCATTCGCAATCTTTCATACAGTCTATCCCATGAACTGGTATGCACCCGACTCCATTCTCGGATTCACCACCCCCCTTCCCCCTATTCCGGATTCACTCCTAAACCCACCCAAAAAAAATCATTCTCCCTCATTCATACACTTTTCTCACTATCCCTATGCTAATAGTTTCTCATTCGCAATCTTTCATACAGTCTAATCATTCTCGCTCATTCATACACTTTCTCACTATCCCTATGCTAATAATTTCTCTTTCGCAATCTTTCATACAGTCTAATCATTCTCGCTCATTCATACACTTTCTCACTATCCCTATGCTAATTTTTTCTCATTCGCAATCTTTCATACAGTCTAATCATTCTCCCTCATTCATACACTTTCTCACTATCCCTATGCTAATGGTTTCTCATTCGCAATCTTTCATACAGTCTATCCCATGAACTGGTATGCACCCGACTCCATTCTCGGATTCACCACCCCCCTTCCCCCTATTCCGGATTCACTCCTAAACCCACCCAAAAAAAATCATTCTCCCTCATTCATACACTTTTCTCACTATCCCTATGCTAATAGTTTCTCATTCGCAATCTTTCATACAGTCTAATCATTCTCCCTCATTCATACACTTTCTCACTATCCCTATGCTAATAATTTCTCTTTCGCAATCTTTCATACAGTCTAATCATTCTCGCTCATTCATACACTTTCTCACTATCCCTATGCTAATTTTTTCTCATTCGCAATCTTTCATACAGTCTAATCATTCTCCCTCATTCATACACTTTCTCACTATCCCTATGCTAATGGTTTCTCATTCGCAATCTTTCATACAGTCTATCCCATGAACTGGTATGCACCCGACTCCATTCTCGGATTCACCACCCCCCTTCCCCCTATTCCGGATTCACTCCTAAACCCACCCAAAAAAAATCATTCTCCCTCATTCATACACTTTTCTCACTATCCCTATGCTAATAGTTTCTCATTCGCAATCTTTCATACAGTCTAATCATTCTCCCTCATTCATACACTTTCTCACTATCCCTATGCTAATAATTACTCTTTCGCAATCTTTCATACAGTCTAATCATTCTCGCTCATTCATACACTTTCTCACTATCCCTATGCTAATAATTACTCTTTCGCAATCTTTCATACAGTCTAATCATTCTCGCTCATTCATACACTTTCTCACTATCCCTATGCTAATTTTTTCTCATTCGCAATCTTTCATACAGTCTAATCATTCTCCCTCATTCATACACTTTCTCACTATCCCTATGCTAATGGTTTCTCATTCGCAATCTTTCATACAGTCTATCCCATGAACTGGTATGCACCCGACTCCATTCTCGGATTCACCACCCCCCTTCCCCCTATTCCGGATTCACTCCTAAACCCACCCAAAAAAAATCATTCTCCCTCATTCATACACTTTTCTCACTATCCCTATGCTAATAGTTTCTCATTCGCAATCTTTCATACAGTCTAATCATTCTCCCTCATTCATACACTTTCTCACTATCCCTATGCTAATAATTACTCTTTCGCAATCTTTCATACAGTCTAATCATTCTCGCTCATTCATACACTTTCTAACTATCCCTATGCTAATTGTTCTTCATTCGCAATCTTTCATACAGTCTAATCATTCTCGCTCATTCATACACTTTCTCACTATCCCTATGCTAATGGTTTCTCATTCGCAATCTTTCATACAGTCTAATCATTCTCCCTCATTCATACACTTTCTCACTATCCCTATGCTAATGGTTTCTCATTCGCAATCTTTCATACAGTCTATCCCATGAACTGGTATGCACCCGACTCCATTCTCGGATTCACCACCCCCCTTCCCCCTATTCCGGATTCACTCCTAAACCCACCCAAAAAAAATCATTCTCCCTCATTCATACACTTTTCTCACTATCCCTATGCTAATAGTTTCTCATTCGCAATCTTTCATACAGTCTAATCATTCTCCCTCATTCATACACTTTCTCACTATCCCTATGCTAATAATTACTCTTTCGCAATCTTTCATACAGTCTAATCATTCTCGCTCATTCATACACTTTCTAACTATCCCTATGCTAATTGTTCTTCATTCGCAATCTTTCATACAGTCTAATCATTCTCGCTCATTCATACACTTTCTCACTATCCTTATGCTATTTTTTTCTCATTCGCAATCTTTCATACAGTCTAATCATTCTCCCTCATTCATACACTTTCTCACTATCCCTATGCTAATAATTACTCTTTCGCAATCTTTCATACAGTCTAATCATTTTCGCTCATTCATACACTTTTTCACTATCCCTATGCTAATAATTACTCTTTCGCAATCTTTCATACAGTCTAATCATTCTCGCTCATTCATACACTTTCTCACTATCCCTATGCTAATTTTTTCTCATTTGCAATCTTTCATACAGTCTAATCATTCTCCCTCATTCATACACTTTCTCACTATCCCTATGCTAATGGTTTCTCATTCGCAATCTTTCATACAGTCTATCCCATGAACTGGTATGCACCCGACTCCATTCTCGGATTCACCACCCCCCTTCCCCCTATTCCGGATTCACTCCTAAACCCACCCAAAAAAAATCATTCTCCCTCATTCATACACTTTTCTCACTATCCCTATGCTAATAGTTTCTCATTCGCAATCTTTCATACAGTCTAATCATTCTCCCTCATTCATACACTTTCTCACTATCCCTATGCTAATAATTACTCTTTCGCAATCTTTCATACAGTCTAATCATTCTCGCTCATTCATACACTTTCTAACTATCCCTATGCTAATTGTTCTTCATTCGCAATCTTTCATACAGTCTAATCATTCTCGATCATTCATACACTTTCTCACTATCCCTATGCTAATTTTTTCTCATTCGCAATCTTTCATACAGTCTAATCATTCTCCCTCATTCATACACTTTCTCACTATCCCTATGCTAATGGTTTCTCATTCGCAATCTTTCATACAGTCTATCCCATGAACTGGTATGCACCCGACTCCATTCTCGGATTCACCACCCCCCTTCCCCCTATTCCGGATTCACTCCTAAACCCACCCAAAAAAAATCATTCTCCCTCATTCATACACTTTTCTCACTATCCCTATGCTAATAGTTTCTCATTCGCAATCTTTCATACAGTCTAATCATTCTCCCTCATTCATACACTTTCTCACTATCCCTATGCTAATAATTACTCTTTCGCAATCTTTCATACAGTCTAATCATTCTCGCTCATTCATACACTTTCTCACTATCCCTATGCTAATAATTACTCTTTCGCAATCTTTCATACAGTCTAATCATTCTCGCTCATTCATACACTTTCTCACTATCCCTATGCTAATTTTTTCTCATTCGCAATCTTTCATACAGTCTAATCATTCTCCCTCATTCATACACTTTCTCACTATCCCTATGCTAATGGTTTCTCATTCGCAATCTTTCATACAGTCTATCCCATGAACTGGTATGCACCCGACTCCATTCTCGGATTCACCACCCCCCTTCCCCCTATTCCGGATTCACTCCTAAACCCACCCAAAAAAAATCATTCTCCCTCATTCATACACTTTTCTCACTATCCCTATGCTAATAGTTTCTCATTCGCAATCTTTCATACAGTCTAATCATTCTCCCTCATTCATACACTTTCTCACTATCCCTATGCTAATAATTACTCTTTCGCAATCTTTCATACAGTCTAATCATTCTCGCTCATTCATACACTTTCTCACTATCCCTATGCTAATAATTACTCTTTCGCAATCTTTCATACAGTCTAATCATTCTCGCTCATTCATACACTTTCTCACTATCCCTATGCTAATTTTTTCTCATTCGCAATCTTTCATACAGTCTAATCATTCTCCCTCATTCATACACTTTCTCACTATCCCTATGCTAATGGTTTCTCATTCGCAATCTTTCATACAGTCTATCCCATGAACTGGTATGCACCCGACTCCATTCTCGGATTCACCACCCCCCTTCCCCCTATTCCGGATTCACTCCTAAACCCACCCAAAAAAAATCATTCTCCCTCATTCATACACTTTTCTCACTATCCCTATGCTAATAGTTTCTCATTCGCAATCTTTCATACAGTCTAATCATTCTCGCTCATTCATACACTTTCTCACTATCCCTATGCTAATAATTTCTCTTTCGCAATCTTTCATACAGTCTAATCATTCTCGCTCATTCATACACTTTCTCACTATCCCTATGCTAATTTTTTCTCATTCGCAATCTTTCATACAGTCTAATCATTCTCCCTCATTCATACACTTTCTCACTATCCCTATGCTAATGGTTTCTCATTCGCAATCTTTCATACAGTCTATCCCATGAACTGGTATGCACCCGACTCCATTCTCGGATTCACCACCCCCCTTCCCCCTATTCCGGATTCACTCCTAAACCCACCCAAAAAAAATCATTCTCCCTCATTCATACACTTTTCTCACTATCCCTATGCTAATAGTTTCTCATTCGCAATCTTTCATACAGTCTAATCATTCTCCCTCATTCATACACTTTCTCACTATCCCTATGCTAATAATTTCTCTTTCGCAATCTTTCATACAGTCTAATCATTCTCGCTCATTCATACACTTTCTCACTATCCCTATGCTAATTTTTTCTCATTCGCAATCTTTCATACAGTCTAATCATTCTCCCTCATTCATACACTTTCTCACTATCCCTATGCTAATGGTTTCTCATTCGCAATCTTTCATACAGTCTATCCCATGAACTGGTATGCACCCGACTCCATTCTCGGATTCACCACCCCCCTTCCCCCTATTCCGGATTCACTCCTAAACCCACCCAAAAAAAATCATTCTCCCTCATTCATACACTTTTCTCACTATCCCTATGCTAATAGTTTCTCATTCGCAATCTTTCATACAGTCTAATCATTCTCCCTCATTCATACACTTTCTCACTATCCCTATGCTAATAATTACTCTTTCGCAATCTTTCATACAGTCTAATCATTCTCGCTCATTCATACACTTTCTCACTATCCCTATGCTAATAATTACTCTTTCGCAATCTTTCATACAGTCTAATCATTCTCGCTCATTCATACACTTTCTCACTATCCCTATGCTAATTTTTTCTCATTCGCAATCTTTCATACAGTCTAATCATTCTCCCTCATTCATACACTTTCTCACTATCCCTATGCTAATGGTTTCTCATTCGCAATCTTTCATACAGTCTATCCCATGAACTGGTATGCACCCGACTCCATTCTCGGATTCACCACCCCCCTTCCCCCTATTCCGGATTCACTCCTAAACCCACCCAAAAAAAATCATTCTCCCTCATTCATACACTTTTCTCACTATCCCTATGCTAATAGTTTCTCATTCGCAATCTTTCATACAGTCTAATCATTCTCCCTCATTCATACACTTTCTCACTATCCCTATGCTAATAATTACTCTTTCGCAATCTTTCATACAGTCTAATCATTCTCGCTCATTCATACACTTTCTCACTATCCCTATGCTAATTGTTCTTCATTCGCAATCTTTCATACAGTCTAATCATTCTCGCTCATTCATACACTTTCTCACTATCCCTATGCTAATTGTTTCTCATTCGCAATCTTTCATACAGTCTAATCATTCTCCCTCATTCATACACTTTCTCACTATCCCTATGCTAATGGTTTCTCATTCGCAATCTTTCATACAGTCTATCCCATGAACTGGTATGCACCCGACTCCATTCTCGGATTCACCACCCCCCTTCCCCCTATTCCGGATTCACTCCTAAACCCACCAAAAAAAAATCATTCTCCCTCATTCATACACTTTTCTCACTATCCCTATGCTAATAGTTTCTCATTCGCAATCTTTCATACAGTCTAATCATTCTCCCTCATTCATACACTTTCTCACTATCCCTATGCTAATAATTCTTCTTTCGCAATCTTTCATACAGTCTAATCATTCTCGCTCATTCATACACTTTCTCACTATCCTTATGCTAATTTTTTCTCATTCGCAATCTTTCATACAGTCTAATCATTCTCCCTCATTCATACACTTTCTCACTATCCCTATGCTAATGGTTTCTCATTCGCAATCTTTCATACAGTCTATCCCATGAACTGGTATGCACCCGACTCCATTCTCGGATTCACCACCCCCCTTCCCCCTATTCCGGATTCACTCCTAAACCCACCCAAAAAAAATCATTCTCCCTCATTCATACACTTTTCTCACTATCCCTATGCTAATAGTTTCTCATTCGCAATCTTTCATACAGTCTAATCATTCTCCCTCATTCATACACTTTCTCACTATCCCTATGCTAATAATTACTCTTTCGCAATCTTTCATACAGTCTAATCATTCTCGCTCATTCATACACTTTCTCACTATCCCTATGCTAATAATTACTCTTTCGCAATCTTTCATACAGTCTAATCATTCTCGCTCATTCATACACTTTCTCACTATCCCTATGCTAATTTTTTCTCATTCGCAATCTTTCATACAGTCTAATCATTCTCCCTCATTCATACACTTTCTCACTATCCCTATGCTAATGGTTTCTCATTCGCAATCTTTCATACAGTCTATCCCATGAACTGGTATGCACCCGACTCCATTCTCGGATTCACCACCCCCCTTCCCCCTATTCCGGATTCACTCCTAAACCCACCCAAAAAAAATCATTCTCCCTCATTCATACACTTTTCTCACTATCCCTATGCTAATAGTTTCTCATTCGCAATCTTTCATACAGTCTAATCATTCTCCCTCATTCATACACTTTCTCACTATCCCTATGCTAATAATTACTCTTTCGCAATCTTTCATACAGTCTAATCATTCTCGCTCATTCATACACTTTCTAACTATCCCTATGCTAATTGTTCTTCATTCGCAATCTTTCATACAGTCTAATCATTCTCGCTCATTCATACACTTTCTCACTATCCCTATGCTAATGGTTTCTCATTCGCAATCTTTCATACAGTCTAATCATTCTCCCTCATTCATACACTTTCTCACTATCCCTATGCTAATGGTTTCTCATTCGCAATCTTTCATACAGTCTATCCCATGAACTGGTATGCACCCGACTCCATTCTCGGATTCACCACCCCCCTTCCCCCTATTCCGGATTCACTCCTAAACCCACCCAAAAAAAATCATTCTCCCTCATTCATACACTTTTCTCACTATCCCTATGCTAATAGTTTCTCATTCGCAATCTTTCATACAGTCTAATCATTCTCCCTCATTCATACACTTTCTCACTATCCCTATGCTAATAATTACTCTTTCGCAATCTTTCATACAGTCTAATCATTCTCGCTCATTCATACACTTTCTCACTATCCCTATGCTAATAATTACTCTTTCGCAATCTTTCATACAGTCTAATCATTCTCGCTCATTCATACACTTTCTCACTATCCCTATGCTAATTTTTTCTCATTCGCAATCTTTCATACAGTCTAATCATTCTCCCTCATTCATACACTTTCTCACTATCCCTATGCTAATGGTTTCTCATTCGCAATCTTTCATACAGTCTATCCCATGAACTGGTATGCACCCGACTCCATTCTCGGATTCACCACCCCCCTTCCCCCTATTCCGGATTCACTCCTAAACCCACCCAAAAAAAATCATTCTCCCTCATTCATACACTTTTCTCACTATCCCTATGCTAATAGTTTCTCATTCGCAATCTTTCATACAGTCTAATCATTCTCCCTCATTCATACACTTTCTCACTATCCCTATGCTAATAATTACTCTTTCGCAATCTTTCATACAGTCTAATCATTCTCGCTCATTCATACACTTTCTAACTATCCCTATGCTAATTGTTCTTCATTCGCAATCTTTCATACAGTCTAATCATTCTCGATCATTCATACACTTTCTCACTATCCCTATGCTAATTTTTTCTCATTCGCAATCTTTCATACAGTCTAATCATTCTCCCTCATTCATACACTTTCTCACTATCCCTATGCTAATGGTTTCTCATTCGCAATCTTTCATACAGTCTATCCCATGAACTGGTATGCACCCGACTCCATTCTCGGATTCACCACCCCCCTTCCCCCTATTCCGGATTCACTCCTAAACCCACCCAAAAAAAATCATTCTCCCTCATTCATACACTTTTCTCACTATCCCTATGCTAATAGTTTCTCATTCGCAATCTTTCATACAGTCTAATCATTCTCCCTCATTCATACATATTCTCACTATCCCTATGCTAATAATTACTCTTTCGCAATCTTTCATACAGTCTAATCATTCTCGCTCATTCATACACTTTCTCACTATCCCTATGCTAATAATTACTCTTTCGCAATCTTTCATACAGTCTAATCATTCTCGCTCATTCATACACTTTCTCACTATCCCTATGCTAATTTTTTCTCATTCGCAATCTTTCATACAGTCTAATCATTCTCCCTCATTCATACACTTTCTCACTATCCCTATGCTAATGGTTTCTCATTCGCAATCTTTCATACAGTCTATCCCATGAACTGGTATGCACCCGACTCCATTCTCGGATTCACCACCCCCCTTCCCCCTATTCCGGATTCACTCCTAAACCCACCCAAAAAAAATCATTCTCCCTCATTCATACACTTTTCTCACTATCCCTATGCTAATAGTTTCTCATTCGCAATCTTTCATACAGTCTAATCATTCTCCCTCATTCATACACTTTCTCACTATCCCTATGCTAATAATTACTCTTTCGCAATCTTTCATACAGTCTAATCATTCTCGCTCATTCATACACTTTCTCACTATCCCTATGCTAATAATTACTCTTTCGCAATCTTTCATACAGTCTAATCATTCTCGCTCATTCATACACTTTCTCACTATCCCTATGCTAATTTTTTCTCATTCGCAATCTTTCATACAGTCTAATCATTCTCCCTCATTCATACACTTTCTCACTATCCCTATGCTAATGGTTTCTCATTCGCAATCTTTCATACAGTCTATCCCATGAACTGGTATGCACCCGACTCCATTCTCGGATTCACCACCCCCCTTCCCCCTATTCCGGATTCACTCCTAAACCCACCCAAAAAAAATCATTCTCCCTCATTCATACACTTTTCTCACTATCCCTATGCTAATAGTTTCTCATTCGCAATCTTTCATACAGTCTAATCATTCTCGCTCATTCATACACTTTCTCACTATCCCTATGCTAATAATTACTCTTTCGCAATCTTTCATACAGTCTAATCATTCTCGCTCATTCATACACTTTCTCACTATCCCTATGCTAATTTTTTCTCATTCGCAATCTTTCATACAGTCTAATCATTCTCCCTCATTCATACACTTTCTCACTATCCCTATGCTAATGGTTTCTCATTCGCAATCTTTCATACAGTCTATCCCATGAACTGGTATGCACCCGACTCCATTCTCGGATTCACCACCCCCCTTCCCCCTATTCCGGATTCACTCCTAAACCCACCCAAAAAAAATCATTCTCCCTCATTCATACACTTTTCTCACTATCCCTATGCTAATAGTTTCTCATTCGCAATCTTTCATACAGTCTAATCATTCTCCCTCATTCATACACTTTCTCACTATCCCTATGCTAATAATTTTCTTTCGCAATCTTTCATACAGTCTAATCATTCTCGCTCATTCATACACTTTCTCACTATCCCTATGCTAATTTTTTCTCATTCGCAATCTTTCATACAGTCTAATCATTCTCCCTCATTCATACACTTTCTCACTATCCCTATGCTAATGGTTTCTCATTCGCAATCTTTCATACAGTCTATCCCATGAACTGGTATGCACCCGACTCCATTCTCGGATTCACCACCCCCCTTCCCCCTATTCCGGATTCACTCCTAAACCCACCCCAAAAAAAATCATTCTCCACTCTCTACTTTATTGATCTGCGCCTACCTCTAAGTACTCTAAGCACTTAGTTTTAGCTTTTGCGCACTAAAGTTTTCTAAAAATAAGGGAAAATTTGTTTACAATTTAAATATTCAAAAAAAGGAAAAAGAAAATTTCTTAAAAAAAGACAAAAGTTTATATTAATTTGTAATTGTGTAAACTAGTTAAGTTCAAACATGTAATTAAATTTATAAGTGATCTAGACTTACAACAGTAAATCAGTGTGGTTGCGAACCCAGTTGCGAAGTAATAATTTTCCACAAGTCGCGCAGACAATGCCGTTGTCCACTGGCGGTCTATTTAAGTTTTCTTTTTTTCTTATACGCCTGTCTTCAATACAAGGAACTATTTAACTTGTACCGCCGCATCTGTCAAGTATAATTTAATGTCCTCGTTCGATACCAAACAAAATAATTAACTGCCAATAATTAAATAACTAATTGGTTAATTATTTTTATTCATTCTTGTCAGGTACAAGAAATAATTAAGAGAAATAACAACTTGATCCGAGATTGGGAGTTGGAGAAATAACCACTGGCGGATCCAGGTGTGGGGCGGCAGGGGCGATCGGCCCCCCACCCCACTCGGCCGACCCCCCTTCCTATATATATATATATATAGGCTTTACGCACGTTTATGCATAGGGTTAGGGTTTACTGGGCGCTAAAGGTAAGGGTTTGAAAAAAAATCGCCCCCCCCCACTCCAAAGTTCTGGATCCGCTAGTGGAAATAACGTGTACACACATTTTACCAGACAGATAGAAAGACATTTATGTTTTATCACCTGTCGTAAGCCCATTGCACCCTGCCTAGGATTAAAATAGCAAGCAATAATATTAAAGACTGTAGAAGTTATTACCCCTTTTCCATATCAAACAAAATGATTAATTTTTTAATTGTTTATTTTTTTTGCTAGGAACAAGACTTAATTTTTTAAAAGTTGTGACATTCTAACCAAGGAACCCTACATCAGATGATGATGTGACCTAACTATTTAGAAGAATACATGTAGCGAAAGATTCTGGATCGGATAAAATAAGTGGAAAGTTGGTCAGTTGGGGGAACAGACCTTTACCTACTCCCTTAAAACGTACCTAATTCCACTTATCTAGTAAAACTTCAGAAATCGTACCAGTATCCAAGAAACCAAATAGAAAAAGCTTAAATGATTTCCGTGTTGTAGCACTAACACCTATAGCCATGAGATATTAAAAAAAAAAATGTGCATAAACAATGTGAAACAAAAGTCAATAACAGCATAGACCCTTACCGATTTACATATAAAGCAGCTAGGGGAACTTAGGATGCTATTCCATTGCTTTAAATTTAAAAATACCCAGACTGGGACGTGTGTAATCTGTTTCGCATAGGGCCCGGCAGAGTCCATCTGCTGCCAGCATACTTTCCTCTGTCCCATTAAATGCATAATGGTGCACCTCTTTCGCCGTCCTCCTTTGCGGGATAAGTGTCAAACCCAACTAAGTGATATTACACAATACAATTAATGCAGATATCTTATCTTCTTATCTTATAAATTACAAACGCTCCTTCTAAAGAGAAGATAATTACGTCTCAATCGTATCGATGTAAAAATCAAGTGATTGTTAATTACAGATTGCAACTCTTATGATAGTTGTTTTCCTGGCGCATTCAAACAGCTTTCCGTGCTCTAATAGGCGGGGGCTATTGTAAGAATTTGTCCTAGCATGTGGAATAAGAGTCCTGTAAATGAAAGACTGACGAAACACAGAATCGTTCTTAACAATAAATAAAATACTTTTTGAGATATCGGGGAAAGTCTATATAAGTTGGCAGAGGCGTCACTGGGGTCAGTGTCACCGGTTCGGTTTTCTCAGGGTGTCACCAACCTCCGTTTCCACTTTTATCCAGTTTTCCCAGTAGAAATTTATTTTGCTGAATCAATACATTAAGATGATCACCTATATTTATCGATTTCTGCACAAATGTAAAATTGGTCAATTCTTTCTGAAAATACCATTATTTATAACATTAAGCTTCTTATTCATTCAAACTTTTACTATCATATAAAGGGGAAAATGTAAGTTTGCCGCTACCTTATGTCGTGCGCGCTAGTAGTTTTTCTTTGCATTTAATATTGGTGTTTTAGGGTATAGGAAGTAGTTTCCTTTAAGTGCGTTTTGTTGTCTAGAATATTGTGTGTGTGTGTTTAAGTCATCCTTAGTTTCCGCAAGAGAGAGAGAGTTGCTTGTGTGAGCTGGGTAGCTGTTTTTTTGGTTCCCCTTGTAAGGGTACGTAAGTACATAGTTTTATTAAGTAAGCTGATTTTTCGGTACGGGTGTCGCTATTGGAAAAAGTTCTTTCTTGTAGCGGCAGCGCTAGATCTAGGTTTTCTTTTCTTTTCAGGGTGTTAGGTTTGGGCTATGGGAAAGTTTGTCGTCTTTCTGCCCTTGGAGTTGTGTAGCAACTATCGGTGTTGAGGTGTAGGGAGTTTAGCTTCTTTTGGGCGCCGAGATGGAGTGCGAAGGTGTGTTACGGAAACCTGTTGGTGTGATATTAGACTAATTAGTATCAAATGCTAACTTCAAGGATATTGATGTGCATGCAAATATGTTTGAAACTTACAATTAAGTTTAATTAAATATTGTTCCTGTTGACAACTGTTGTTATTTACTAAATGTTCAGTTGAATAACTGTTATGTAGTGTTTGTAGTTTACATGCTAATATCTTTAGGTTCTTGTGTTACTCTGTTCAGGCTGGGGATACGGGACCGTAATATCATATCATACCCTAGCTAATCTGAAATCCCACCCTGACAGAAATGGGAGCTCGTCCAAACAATATGTAAATGTCAACTTTGTGACCTCTGTGTCCTTGATTTGACCGTTAGAACCATCATAAGATATATAACAAATATGTAATATTTATGTATTAAATAAAATTAAATACACTTAAGCCGTTTGAGCGGTCTGATGATTTATGTACAGCACACGATATATTAGTTGGGCATCCCTTGTATTGTGCCGAATGTGAGTAGTTCCCATTAGTTCGGTAAACTTAGAGTGTGTAATTACTCTTTGAAACTATTGTAACTTGTTTTTGTATTTATTGTCACCAACGCCTGAATCCTCTGACTCTGAGCGGCAACGTGTGAGTGGATCGAGTGCCTGTCGACGGGATCGACCTGAATCTGTGCGGTTTGTTGGCTGGTGTAATGAAACCGTCCTGAAGTTAGAACCGTTGGTCTGTTCCAGTGGCTGTGGTTGCCTGTGGCTTTTCTCTTCTGCGGAGCCTGGAGTGATGCGATTCCTTCCGACGCGGGATACTGAGCAGATAAGTCCTTGGCCCTGTTTTTGTCGATGCGCCCGTGATTTCAGTTCGCCCGTTATAATTAAGTAATGATATATAATTCTTATGTTTCTCTCTATGATCTGACTTTGGGTTTTGTTAGTGATAGTTAGACTGTAATTATTAATTAAGGCTTAATAGTCTATGTAATGGAGACGAGGTTGACTCTAACCGCCCAGTTCATCAGTGACGGCCGTGCTCTCGGGTATGATGGTGAGAGGTTGGAGAGGTATGTGGCAGAGCAGAAGGTTGACTACGAGAGAGCTAAGAAGGAGGAGTTTGAACGTAAGAAGGAGGAGTTTGAACGAGAGACGGCTAGGCTTGAGCGAGAAGAGAGGTTGAGAAAAGAGGCGAAGGCATAGGAAGAGAGGTTGAGAAAAGAGGCGAAGGCTGGGGAGAAAGCCAGACTTGAGCGTGAAGAGAGGTTGAGAAAAGAGGCGAAGGCAGAGGAAGAGAGGTTGAGAAGAGAGGCGAAGGCGGAGGAGGGCGCTAGACATGAAAGGGTGGAGAAGTCTAGGCGTGAGGAACACGAGAGGTGGAAGGAGAGAGAGGCTAGAGAGGAGCTCAAGAGAAAAGATGAACTGGAGTTGGCACGGCTTAAAGAGAAGTCGGTGCCAGAGGCAGGTGCAGTGGCAGGTCAGGCAGTTGAGGTGCGACAAAAGAGTGTCTTGGACAGGCTAGACAAGAACTTCCAAGGCATGAAGGAAGACGATGATCTTCTGGCGTACCTGACGCACTTTGAGGCCGTGGCAGCAAGGTGTAAGATTGAGAGTAAGGAGTGGTCCCTGCTATTGTCGTACAAGTTGACGACATCGCTCAAAAACTTTATGTTGAGGGACAGTCTGTTCCTTAGCGATAAGTATGAGGATGTCAAAACGGCACTTCTCCGCCACGCAAACATCAATGCGGAGACATGCCGCAAAAGGTTTCACCGGGTCAAACCACGGCAGAATGACTTCCGTGGGTATGTGACTGAGCGGAGGACCGCACTTGACAACTGGTGCAAAATGGCTGAGGTAGGAAATACAGTAGATGAGATCAAGGATCTCTTGATTAAAGACGGACTCCTTGAAAGTGTATCAAGCGAAGTGTACAGGCAGCTGGTCTTAAACAAACAAAGTACGGTAGAGAACATGCTGGAGGTAATCGAAGGTTTTAAGGTAGCTGATTCGAATGTATCAATTAGTAAAGAAGAAACTGTGTATGTGGCAGCAGCATGTGAGCCTGTGATTAAGCAGAGTCCAGTGGTTGAAAGAAAGGTAATTGTTTGTTTCAGTTGTGGGGAACAGGGTCATAAAGCAGCTGAGTGCTCTAATGAATTTGTTACCCAAAATAATGAGGCTACTGTTGAGGATGTAAATCCCAATGATATTGGCAATGACCAAGACCAGCGATCTAGACATAGATGACTAGAGGGTCGTCGCGAGTCGGAAGGTCGCCGTAGGTATAAGTTAATGCCGGATCGCTATACAGTTACTATTAGAAATTTGCCATTCAATGTTAACTGGCAAAGGCTTAAGGATAGATTTAGGGAGTTTGGTTTATTTGGTTTTGCAGAGGTTTTAGAGGCAAATGGGAAGTCCATGGGTATTGGACATGTAAGGTTTAAGAACTTAGCAGACGTTGCTAAGGCGGTTAGATATTTGGACAGGTCGAAATTTGGTAGTAGAAGTATTGTGGTGGTCCCTCATCGTGTGAGCGCGAGAGGTTGACGTGATGATTAAGCTAGTAATCTGGTTGCATCGGTAAATTTTGCGGGCTTGGTTTGATAGGCTAGCACACACATGAAAGTGTAGTAGAGTAAAATGTACATGATGAAGCTCATGTAATAGAGCATATACCATCGTAATAGTACAATCTTATCCTGTTTGAATTTCGCAATTGGATCTGGGTTACGAATCTAGTTGCATTTTCTGTCGTATAGGATGAAGATACTAATGCCATGCATAATTGTACCGCGGGGGTATAATATTAGCATTTCCTGTTCAATTGTTTTTCTTCTTTAAAGATATCTAGGGTAAAGGAATGTTTAAGGCTTTAAGTGGTCTAGAGGGTTGAAAAAAATGAATATCTGAAATCTTTAATCGCTTTGGAGGTTTTGTACAGTAGGTTCGCCAGGGTACGCGGAGTTGTTTCCTTTTACCGATCTATTGGGTCGGGGTCGGTCTGTTAAGGTGCACTGGAATCGTGAGTGCGCGGAGGCTTTAAGCAGGGTGCAGGCGTATCTGTGTAGGTACCCCATTCTTCGTTTGCCTGATCCTTCATTGCCATTTGTTCTTCAGACCGATGCTTCGGACAAAGGAATCTCCGGTATACTGAGTCAGTGCGTGAATGGTGTTCTGCATCCCGTCAAGTATGTGAGTCGCAAGTTATTGCCTCGGGAGCAGAGGTATTCCATCATCGAGAGAGAAGGTTTGGCTATCGTATTTGCCATTAGAAAACTGGACAGATACCTGCGTGGAAATACGTTTCACCTTCAGAAGGACCACAAGGCCCTTGCTTACCTTCGGAGCACGAACTTTACGAACCACCGAGTTACGTGGTGGGCTCTGTTGCTTCAGGACTACACCTTCGACGTGTGTCACATAAAAGGAGAGGACAATATACTTGCAGACTTGTGCTCAAGACTGATGTGATTCGCACAAAAAGACTATTTTATTATAGCTATTGCTTGATTTGTATGTATATATCTATGTAATATGTACTGCTTGTTATAATAGTTGTATGATGGATGTTGTTCTTTGAGACATCATCTATGTGAATAATTATGTCAGTTTGACCTTATGAAGGTTTTATTCTTCGGTTTCAGTTTTGGGAAATGTTTCCTAATTCCTTTTGCTGTCTATATACTTCAGTTTTCAATTTTTTTTTGAAGACTGGACTTGTCTTCGCAAGATCCAGTTAGGGTTAGAGGGGGGATGTCGCTTTCAGAAAAAAAAAAGTTGCCGTTGCATCAAAACTTTGAATGGTCTAAAATATTGTGATGTCGGATTTTCAATATGTTTTCTAGTTTACGAGATCCAAACGGGACGGACGGACAGACATTTCGCACAAAACTAAAAGCGTCTGTTCCCCTTTCGGGTGCAACTAAAAATGCATATCTATTTTACAGGATGTGACTCGCAAAAAATGTAGAAAAATTTATTAACTAAAAAAGAATGTTATTTTAATCTATAATTTCAATTTAAAATTTCAACTGGGTTTTAAACCCAGAACCTTCTGCGTTTTGGGCAAAGGTGATAACCACTACTCTGCGGAAACACATGTGTTAAACAATATATTTAAAATCGTTCCTAATACTTTCAGTTTGATACAAACTAGGCATAGATCTAGCTAAATCTAGACCTAGTTTTAGATCTAAATCTAGATTCAAGACCCAAGTCTAAGCCTAGATCTAGATCTTAGTCTCTGAGTCTATATCAACAGTTAGATCTAAGTCGTCTAAGACTAATTCTAAGTCATTCTAAGTCTAAGTCTGTCTATTATACTTTATAGTTTATCTAAGTCTAAGTCTAGATCTATATCTATGGCTAGATCTAGATAGAATGTTGAGATAGAATTTACTCTATCTAGACTAGAACTCGTATATAAATCTATATAGATCTGGCCTCTATGGTATTTATTGTATTTTAGATTCAGACTATTGTCAAGTGTATAGCCTAATGAGGATGTGTGAAACATGCGCGGTAAAAATGAGTTTTGTTGTTGTGGTTGTTGTTTTTTAAACTTTCAATTGAAACAAAGTTCGTACCAATATTCTTTAAAAAAAAAATAATATTTAAATCAGTATTCTATTCAGCGAGTTAGTTAATTAATTAAAATATATTTTATAATGATCCATTGACACTTTTTACCATTGTGACTTTAAATGCAAATGTTGTGTACCAATCTATGAATGAAGTTGTTTTATTAATAAAAAAGCTTGTGAACTATTTAATAAGAATGGTGTACACAGGTGTTTTACATTGAAAAGGTATAATTTTTTGAAAATCTGCTTGCATATCTTTTGGAAAAGAAAGAAGTAGCCGTTGCATCAGAACTTTGAATGATCTAAATTATCATGATGTCCGATTTTGATTTTCTCTTCTACTTTCTGAGATCTAAACGGAACGGACGGACAGATGGACAGACAGGCCAAACAAAACTAATAGCGTCTTTTCCCCTTTCGGGGGCCGCTAAAAATAATGGCGTCATTATAATGAATAGTGGAAATTATAATTTGAAAGGTGTTATTAGACTTCATCGCGATTTAAAAGTGATTTAAACCTTTGATATTTTTACAAAGCTATAGTATCTGATACAGTGACTGATAGGCACCAGTAATAGAACTGTAGTCTTCGGACTACAGTATCATGTATTTTAACTGATAGGCGCAAGTAGTTGGACTACAGTATCGTGTATCATGACAGGCGCAATTAGTATGATTGTAGTTTTTGGACTAGTATTGTTTATCTTGACTGATAGTCGCAAGAAGTTAGACTTCCGTATCCTGTATCGTGACTGGTAGGTGAAAATATTTGGACTACAGTATCGTGTATCTTGACAGATAGGTGAAAGTAGTTTAACTAGTCTTATGTATCATGACAGGCGCAAGTAGTATGACTGTAGTCTTTGGACTACAGTATCGTTTATCGTGACTGGTAGGTGAAAATATTTGGACTACAGTATCGTGTATCTTGACAGATAGGCGGAAGTAGTTGGACTACCGTCTCGTGTATCTTCACTGATAGGTGCAAGTAGTTTAACTAGTCTCATGTATCATGACAGGCGCAAGTAGTATGACTGTAGTCTTTGGACTACAGTATCGTTTATCGTGACTTATAGACGCAAGAAGTTGAACTACTGTATCGTCAATCGTGACTGATAGGTGCAAGTAGTTGGACTATAGTATCGTGTACCTTGACTGATAGGCGCAAGTAGTTTAACTACAAACTTGTGTATCATGACAGGGCAAGTAATATGACTGTAGTCTTTGGACTACAGTCGTATATCTTGTCTTATAAGCGCAAGTATTAGGACTACAGTATCCTGTATCGTGACTGATAGGTGCAAGTAGTTGGACTACAGTATCGTGTACCTTGACTGATAGGAGCAAGTAGTTTAACTACAGTCTAGTGTATCATAACAGACGCAAGTAGTATGACTGCAGTCTTAGACTACAGTATCGTATATGTTGTCTGATAAGCGCAAGTAGTAGGACTACAGTATCCTGTATCGTGACTGATAGGTGCAAGTAGTTGGACTTTTATAGTGTATAGATGGTAGCTACAAATGACACTTTTTTTTTTACAAAGTTCATTTCACTCATTTAATCTGTCTGTCTGGTAAATGGTGTATACACGTTATTTCTCCGACATATGTAGGATCAATTGGAAATTTTGCTCAATTATTTCTTTTACACAAGAAAACAAGAATCAATAAAATGTAACCAATAAGTTCATTAACTATTGTTAGTTAATTATTTTTTTGGGTATCTCTAACAAGGAAAAGAAATTCCATGTCCCCACACGGATTCACCAACCCCCCTATTCCGGATTCACTCCAAAACCCACCATCAACGAGTTAAAACCTCCCATATTCCGGATTCACTCCTAAACTCACCCGAATTTTGGGATTTTTAAGGCGCCCCGGAATCAGACAAACTCTACGGGCATCTGACTTAAGTTGAGATAGTAAAGGCGGTTGGTCGTTGTGCTAAACACCTGCCACCTTGCTCATTAACCGTTGGCCAAAGAAACAGATGATCTTAACATCGTCAGCCTTATAGATCGCAAGATCTAAAAGGAAAAACTACTTTACAGACAACTACACTGTCAAATCTGGACAAACACATTTTGAGTAACATTTTGAGTAATCATTCTCGCTCATTCATACACTTCTCTCACTATCCCTATGCTAATTGTTCCTCATTCGCAATCTTTCATACAGTCTAATCATTCTCCCTCATTCATACACTTTTCTCACTATCCCTATGCTAATTGTTACTCATTCGCAATCTTTCATACAGTCTAGACATTCTCGCTCATTCATACACTTCCTCACTATCCCTATGCTAATTGTTACTCATTCGCAATCTTTCATACAGTCTAATCATTCTCGCTCATTCATACACTTTCTCAATATCCCTATGCTAATTGTTACTCTTTCGCAATCTTTCATACAGTCTAATCATTCTCGCTCATTCATACACTTTCTCACTATCCCTATGCTAATTGTTCTTTATTCGCAATCTTTCATACAGTCTAATCATTCTCGCTCATTCATACACTTCTCACTATCCCTATGCTAATTGTTTCTCATTCGCAATCTTTCATACAGTCTATCCCATGAACTGGTATGCACCCGACTCCATTCTCGGATTCACCACCCCCCTTCCCCGTATTCCGGATTCACTCCTAAACCCACCCAAAAAAAATCATTCTCTCTCATTCATACACTTTTCTCACTATCCCTATGCTAATTTTTCCTCATTCGCAATCTTTCATACAGTCTAATCATTCTCCCTCATTCATACACTTTCTCACTATCCCTATGCTAATTGTTACTCTTTCGCAATCTTTCATACAGTCTAATCATTCTCGCTCATTCATACACTTTCTCACTATCCCTATGCTAATTGTTCTTCATTCGCAATCTTTCATACAGTCTAATCATTCTCGCTCATTCATACACTTTCTCACTATCCCTAAGCTAATTGTTCTTCATTCGCAATCTTTCATACAGTCTAATCATTCTCGCTCATTCATACACTTTCTCACTATCCCTATGGTAATTGTTTCTCATTCGCAATCTTTCATACAGTCTATCCCATGAACTGGTATGCACCCGACTCCATTCTCGGATTCACCACCCCCCATCCTCCTATTCCGGATTTACTCCTAAACCCACCCAAAAAAAATCATTCTCCCTCATTCATACACTTTTCTCACTATCCCTATGCTAATTGTTCCTCATTCGCAATCTTTCATACAGTCTAATCATTCTCCCTCTATCATACACTTTCTCAATATCCCTATGCTAATTGTTACTCTTTCGCTATCTTTCATACAGTCTAATCATTCTTGCTCATTCATACACTTTCTCACTATCCCTATGCTAATTGTTACTCTTTCGCAATCTTTCATACAGTCTAATCATTCTTGCTCATTCATACACTTTCTCACTATCCCTATGCTAATTGTTACTCTTTCGCAATCTTTCATACAGTCTAATCATTCTCCCTCATTCATACACTTTTCTCACTATCCCTATGCTAATTGTTCCTCATTCGCAATCTTTCATACAGTCTAATCATTCTCCCTCATTCATACACTTTCTCCCTATCCCTATGCTAATTGTTACTCTTTCGCAATCTTTCATACAGTCTAATCATTCTCGCTCATTCTTACACTTTCTCACTATCCCTATGCTAATTGTTACTCATTCGCAATCTTTCATACAGTCTAATCATTCTCGCTCATTCTTACACTTTCTCACTATCCCTATGCTAATTGTTACTCTTTCGCAATCTTTCATACAGTCTAATCATTCTCGCTCATTCATACACTTTCTCACTATCCCTATGCTAATTTTTTCTCATTCGCAATCTTTCATACATTCTATCCCATGAACTGGTATGCACCCGACTCCATTCTCGGATTCACCACCCCCCTTCCCCCTATTCCGGATTCACTCCTAAACCCACCCAAAAAAAAATCATTCTCCCTCATTCATACACTTTTCTCACTATCCCTATGCTAATTGTTCCTCATTCGCAATCTTTCATACAGTCTAATCATTCTCCCTCATTCATACACTTTCTCACTATCCCTATGCTAATAATTACTCTTTCGCAATCTTTCATACAGTCTAATCATTCTCGCTCATTCATACATTCTCACTATCCCTATGCTAATTATTCTCACTATCCCTATGCTAATTGTTCTTCATTCGCAATCTTTCATACAGTCTAATCATTCTCGCTCATTTATACACTTTCTCACTATCCCTATGCTAATTGTTTCTCATTCGCAATCTTTCATACAGTCTATCCCATGAACTGGTATGCACCCGACTCCATTCTCGGATTCACCACCCCCCTTCCCCCTATTCCGGATTCACTCCTAAACCCACCCAAAAAAAAATTTTTCTCCCTCATTCATACACTTTTCTCACTATCCCTATGCTAATTGTTCCTCATTCGCAATCTTTCATACAGTCTAATCATTCTCCCTCATTCATACACTTTCTCACTATCCCTATGCTAATTGTTACTCTTTCGCAATCTTTCATACAGTCTAATCATTCTCGCTCATTCATACACTTTCTCACTATCCCTAAGCTAATTGTTCTTCATTCGCAATCTTTCATACAGTCTAATCATTCTCGCTCATTCATACACTTTCTCACTATCCCTATGGTAATTGTTTCTCATTCGCAATCTTTCATACAGTCTATCCCATGAACTGGTATGCACCCGACTCCATTCTCGGATTCACCACCCCCCATCCTCCTATTCCGGATTTACTCCTAAACCCACCCAAAAAAAATCATTCTCCCTCATTCATACACTTTTCTCACTATCCCTATGCTAATTGTTCCTCATTCGCAATCTTTCATACAGTCTAATCATTCTCCCTCTATCATACACTTTCTCAATATCCCTATGCTAATTGTTACTCTTTCGCTATCTTTCATACAGTCTAATCATTCTTGCTCATTCATACACTTTCTCACTATCCCTATGCTAATTGTTACTCTTTCGCAATCTTTCATACAGTCTAATCATTCTTGCTCATTCATACACTTTCTCACTATCCCTATGCTAATTGTTACTCTTTCGCAATCTTTCATACAGTCTAATCATTCTCCCTCATTCATACACTTTTCTCACTATCCCTATGCTAATTGTTCCTCATTCGCAATCTTTCATACAGTCTAATCATTCTCCCTCATTCATACACTTTCTCCCTATCCCTATGCTAATTGTTACTCTTTCGCAATCTTTCATACAGTCTAATCATTCTCGCTCATTCTTACACTTTCTCACTATCCCTATGCTAATTGTTACTCATTCGCAATCTTTCATACAGTCTAATCATTCTCGCTCATTCTTACACTTTCTCACTATCCCTATGCTAATTGTTACTCTTTCGCAATCTTTCATACAGTCTAATCATTCTCGCTCATTCATACACTTTCTCACTATCCCTATGCTAATTTTTTCTCATTCGCAATCTTTCATACATTCTATCCCATGAACTGGTATGCACCCGACTCCATTCTCGGATTCACCACCCCCCTTCCCCCTATTCCGGATTCACTCCTAAACCCACCCAAAAAAAAATCATTCTCCCTCATTCATACACTTTTCTCACTATCCCTATGCTAATTGTTCCTCATTCGCAATCTTTCATACAGTCTAATCATTCTCCCTCATTCATACACTTTCTCACTATCCCTATGCTAATAATTACTCTTTCGCAATCTTTCATACAGTCTAATCATTCTCGCTCATTCATACATATTCTCACTATCCCTATGCTAATTGTTCTTCATTCGCAATCTTTCATACAGTCTAATCATTCTCGCTCATTTATACACTTTCTCACTATCCCTATGCTAATTGTTTCTCATTCGCAATCTTTCATACAGTCTAATCATTCTCCCTCATTCATACACTTTCTCACTATCCCTATGCTAATAATTACTCTTTCGCAATCTTTCATACAGTCTAATCATTCTCGCTCATTCATACATATTCTCACTATCCCTATGCTAATTGTTCTTCATTCGCAATCTTTCATACAGTCTAATCATTCTCGCTCATTTATACACTTTCTCACTATCCCTATGCTAATTGTTTCTCATTCGCAATCTTTCATACAGTCTATCCCATGAACTGGTATGCACCCGACTCCATTCTCGGATTCACCACCCCCCTTCCCCCTATTCCGGATTCACTCCTAAACCCACCCAAAAAAAAATTTTTCTCCCTCATTCATACACTTTTCTCACTATCCCTATGCTAATTGTTCCTCATTCGCAATCTTTCATACAGTCTAATCATTCTCCCTCTATCATACACTTTCTCAATATCCCTATGCTAATTGTTACTCTTTCGCAATCTTTCATACAGTCTAATCATTCTTGCTCATTCATACACTTTCTCACTATCCCTATGCTAATTGTTACTCTTTCGCAATCTTTCATACAGTCTAATCATTCTCCCTCATTCATACACTTTTCTCACTATCCCTATGCTAATCTTTCCTCATTCGCAATCTTTCATACAGTCTAATCATTCTCCCTCATTCATACACTTTCTCCCTATCCCTATGCTAATTGTTACTCTTTCGCAATCTTTCATACAGTCTAATCATTCTCGTTCATTCATACACTTTCTCACTATCCCTATGCTAATTGTTACTCATTCGCAATCTTTCATACAGTCTAATCATTCTCGCTCATTCTTACACTTTCTCACTATCCCTATGCTAATTGTTACTCTTTCGCAATCTTTCATACAGTCTAATCATTCTCGCTCATTCATACAATTTCTCACTATCCCTATGCTAATTTTTTCTCATTCGCAATCTTTCATACAGTCTATCCCATGAACTGGTATGCACCCGACTCCATTCTCGGATTCACCACCCCCCTTCCCCCTATTCCGGATTCACTCCTAAACCCACCCAAAAAAAAATCATTCTCCCTCATTCATACACTTTTCTCACTATCCCTATGCTAATTGTTCCTCATTCGCAATCTTTCATACAGTCTAATCATTCTCCCTCATTCATACACTTTCTCACTATCCCTATGCTAATAATTACTCTTTCGCAATCTTTCATACAGTCTAATCATTCTCGCTCATTCATACACTTTCTAACTATCCTTATGCTAATTGTTCTTCATTCGCAATCTTTCATACAGTCTAATCATTCTCGCTCATTCATACACTTTCTCACTATCCCTATGCTAATTGTTCTTCATTCGCAATCTTTCATAGAGTCTAATCATTCTCGCTCATTCATACACTTTCTCACTATCCCTATGCTAATTTTTTCTCATTCGCAATCTTTCATACAGTCTATCCCATGAACTGGTATGCACCCGACTCCATTCTCGGATTCACCACCCCCCTTCCCACTATTCCGGATTCACTCCTAAACCCACCCAAAAAAAACATTCTCCCTCATTCATACACTTTTCTCACTATCCCTATACTAATTGTTCCTCATTCGCACTCTTTCATACAGTCTAATCATTCTCGCTCATTCATACACTTTCTCACTATCATTATGCTAATTGTTACTCTTTCGCAATCTTTCATACAGTCCAATTATTCTCGCTCATTTATACACTTTCTCACAATCCCTATGCTAATTGTTCTTCATTCGCAATCTTTCATACAGTCTAATCATTCTCGCTCATTCATACACTTTCTCACTATCCCTATGCTAATTGTTACTCTTTCGCAATCTTTCATACAGTCTAATCATTCTCGCTAATTCATACACTTTCTCACTATCCCTATGCTAATTTTTTCTCATTCGCAATCTTTCATACAGTCTATCCCATGAACTGGTATGCACCCGACTCCATTCTCGGATTCACCACCCCCCTTCCCCCTATTCCGGATTCACTCCTAAACCCACCAAAAAAAAATCATTCTCCCTCATTCATACACTTTTCTCACTATCCCTATGCTAATAGTTTCTCATTCGCAATCTTTCATACAGTCTAATCATTCTCCCTCATTCATACACTTTCTCACTATCCCTATGCTAATAATTACTCTTTCGCAATCTTTCATACAGTCTAATCATTCTCGCTCATTCATACACTTTCTCACTATCCCTATGCTAATAATTATTCTTTCGCAATCTTTCATACAGTCTAATCATTCTCGCTCATTCATACACTTTCTCACTATCCCTATGCTAATTTTTTCTCATTCGCAATCTTTCATACAGTCTAATCATTCTCCCTCATTCATACACTTTCTCACTATCCCTATGCTAATGGTTTCTCATTCGCAATCTTTCATACAGTCTATCCCATGAACTGGTATGCACCCGACTCCATTCTCGGATTCACCACCCCCCTTCCCCCTATTCCGGATTCACTCCTAAACCCACCCAAAAAAAATCATTCTCCCTCATTCATACACTTTTCTCACTATCCCTATGCTAATAGTTTCTCATTCGCAATCTTTCATACAGTCTAATCATTCTCCCTCATTCATACACTTTCTCACTATCCCTATGCTAATAATTACTCTTTCGCAATCTTTCATACAGTCTAATCATTCTCGCTCATTCATACACTTTCTCACTATCCCTATGCTAATAATTACTCTTTCGCAATCTTTCATACAGTCTAATCATTCTCGCTCATTCATACACTTTCTCACTATCCCTATGCTAATTTTTTCTCATTTGCAATCTTTCATACAGTCTAATCATTCTCCCTCATTCATACACTTTCTCACTATCCCTATGCTAATGGTTTCTCATTCGCAATCTTTCATACAGTCTATCCCTTGAACTGGTATGCACCCGACTCCATTCTCGGATTCACCACCCCCCTTCCCCCTATTCCGGATTCACTCCTAAACCCACCCAAAAAAAATCATTCTCCCTCATTCATACACTTTTCTCACTATCCCTATGCTAATAGTTTCTCATTCGCAATCTTTCATACAGTCTAATCATTCTCCCTCATTCATACACTTTCTCACTATCCCTATGCTAATAATTACTCTTTCGCAATCTTTCATACAGTCTAATCATTCTCGCTCATTCATACACTTTCTCACTATCCCTATGCTAATAATTACTCTTTCGCAATCTTTCATACAGTCTAATCATTCTCGCTCATTCATACACTTTCTCACTATCCCTATGCTAATTTTTTCTCATTCGTAATCTTTCATACAGTCTAATCATTCTCCCTCATTCATACACTTTCTCACTATCCCTATGCTAATGGTTTCTCATTCGCAATCTTTCATACAGTCTATCCCATGAACTGGTATGCACCCGACTCCATTCTCGGATTCACCACCCCCCTTCCCCCTATTCCGGATTCACTCCTAAACCCACCCAAAAAAAATCATTCTCCCTAATTCATACACTTTTCTCACTATCCCTATGCTAATAGTTTCTCATTCGCAATCTTTCATACAGTCTAATCATTCTCCCTCATTCATACACTTTCTCACTATCCCTATGCTAATAATTACTCTTTCGCAATCTTTCATACAGTCTAATCATTCTCGCTCATTCATACACTTTCTCACTATCCCTATGCTAATAATTACTCTTTCGCAATCTTTCATACAGTCTAATCATTCTCGCTCATTCATACACTTTCTCACTATCCCTATGCTAATTTTTTCTCATTCGCAATCTTTCATACAGTCTAATCATTCTCCCTCATTCATACACTTTCTCACTATCCCTATGCTAATGGTTTCTCATTCGCAATCTTTCATACAGTCTATCCCATGAACTGGTATGCACCCGACTCCATTCTCGGATTCACCACCCCCCTTCCCCCTATTCCGGATTCACTCCTAAACCCACCCCAAAAAAAATCATTCTCCACTCTCTACTTTATTGATCTGCGCCTACCTCTAAGTACTCTAAACACTTAGTTTTAGCTTTTGCGCACTAAATTTTCTAAAAATAAGGGAAAATTTGTTTACAATTTAAATATTCAAAAAAAGGAAAAAGAAAATTTCTTAAAAAAAGACAAAAGTTTATATTAATTTGTAATTGTGTAAACTAGTTAAGTTCAAACATGTAATTAAATTTATAAGTGATCTAGACTTACAACAGTAAATCAGTGTGGTTGCGAACCCAGTTGCGAAGTAATAATTTTCCACATGTCGCGCAGACAATGCCGTTGTCCACTGGCGGTCTATTTAAGTTTTCTTTTTTTCTTATACGCCTGTCTTCAATACAAGGAACTATTTAACGTGTACCGCCGCATCTGTCAAGTATAATTTAATGTCCTCGTTCGATACCAAACAAAATAATTAACTGCCAATAATTAAATAACTAATTGGTTAATTATTTTTATTCATTCTTGTCAGGTACAAGAAATAATTAAGAGAAATAACAACTTGATCCGAGATTGGGAGTTGGAGAAATAACCACTGGCGGATCCAGGTGTGGGGCGGCAGGGGCGATCGGCCCCCCACCCCACTCGGCCGACCCCCCTTCCTATATATATATATATATATAGGATTTACGCACGTTTATGCATAGGGTTAGGGTTTACTGGGCGCTAAAGGTAAGGGTTTGAAAAAAAATCGCCCCCCCCCCACTCCAAAGTTCTGGATCCGCTAGTGGAAATAACGTGTACACACATTTTACCAGACAGATAGAAAGACATTTATGTTTTATCACTTGTCGTAAGCCCATTGCACCCTGCCTAGGATTAAAATAGCAAGCAATAATATTAAAGACTGTAGAAGTTATTACCCCTTTTCCATATCAAACAAAATGATTAATTTTTTTAATTGTTTATTTTTTTTGCTAGGAACAAGACTTAATTTTTTAAAAGTTGTGACATTCTAACCAAGGAACCCTACATCAGATGATGAGGTGACCTAACTATTTAGAAGAATACATGTAGCGAAAGATTCTGGATCGGATAAAATAAGTGGAAAGTTGGTCAGTTGGGGGAGCAGACCTTTACCTACTCCCTTAAAACGTACCTATATCCACTTAACTGGTAAAACTTCAGAAATCGTACCAGTATCCAAGAAACCAAATAGAAAAAGCTTAAATGATTTCCGTGTTGTAGCACTAACACCTATAGCCATGAGATATTAAAAAAAAATGTGCATAAACAATGTGAAACAAAAGTCAATAACAGCATAGACCCTTACCGATTTACATATAAAGCAGCTAGGGGAACTTAGGATGCTATTCCATTGCTTTAAATTTAAAAATACCCAGACTGGGACGTGCGTAATCTGTTTCGCATAGGGCCCGGCAGAGTCCATCTGCTGCCAGCATACTTTCCTCTGTCCCATTAAATGCATAATGGTGCAACACTTTCGCCGTCCTCCTTTGCGGGATAAGTGTCAAACCCAACTAAGTGATATTACACAATACAATTAATGCAGATATCTTATCTTCTTATCTTATAAATTACAAACGCTCCTTCTAAAGAGAAGATAATTACGTCTCAATCGTATCGAGGTAAAAATCAAGTGATTGTTAATTACAGATTGCAACTCTTATGATAGTGGTTTTTCTGGCGCATTCAAACAGCTTTCCGTGCTCTAATAGGCGGGGGCTATTGTAAGAATTTGTCCTAGCATGTGGAATAAGAGTCGTGTAAATGAAAAACTGACGAAACACAGAATCGTTCTTAACAATAAATAAAATACTTTTTGAGATATCGGGGAAAGTCTATATAAGTTGGCAGTGGCGTCACTGGGGTCGGTGTCACCGGTTCGGTTTTCTCAGGGTGTCACCAACCTCCGTATCCTTTTTTATCCAATTTTTCCAGTAGAAATTCATTTTGTTGAATCAATACATTAAGCTGATCACCATCGATTTTGCACAACTGTAAAATTGGTCAATTCTTTCTGAAAATACCATTATTTATAACATTAAGCTTCTTATTCATTCGAACTTTTACTATCATATAAAGGGGAAAATGTAAGTTTGCCGCTACCTTAGTCATCTTTTGTTCTCAGGAAGAGCTTAAAAATCACCTGTCAAGGTCCTGAGCGAGGCCCGGGAACCATGCATTTTTCAGCATTTCTGAGCTTCAGAAACTCATTTTTGTTAAGTCTATAGTGTACAATTTCTACTATATCTATAAAGCTCCTCCTTTGTGGTCGAAGATTAGCACATTTCTTATTTCTTATGGACTTGAAGATGGCTGTAAAGTCCAATCCTCGCTTTAAAAAGCCGGCCGCATATGTGGCATGGGTGGGTTTGGTCAGTTGCAAAAAGGCCTGCTTCTTCTCTTAGCTTTTTGTTGGTTCGACGCTCTTTCTCCCTGGCCACACTTCTTGCTTCAAATCTTGAGACTCCGAGACTCACAGCTTCTCGCCAGCCATGAGGAGCGATCGAGAGCTAGTGCATCCCGGCCGTAAATATCGATATTGCATTCCTTGAAGGAGCTCTTGAGAGTGTCTTTGTCGCGCTTGTATTGGCCTCCTTGGGAGCGCTTCCTGCACACACCACAATTTCTACTAATAAGAAGATTGCAGGTCAACTAAAATTCAATTAAGAAGAGGTGAACTGTGAGAAAAATTCGAGAAAAATTAGCAGTGTTTCTCAAACTTTTACCGTTGGCGCCCTCGCCCGCAGAAATAGTGCTATGTGCATAATTTTCAACTGTTTTGTATAAGTTCTTTCTCGATATAGTATTAAAAGGCATCAGTTTCTCTTTCCATCTAGCGAGGTAATTTGTTGAAGCGCTATTAGCTCCTCCAAGAGTTGTCTTTAGTTCTCAGATTGTGTTGTCTTTAACGTATTTTTCTACCTGTACTTAGAAGAGCCCATGTCAATAATCGATAAAGAAATAATTTCTTGCAATCTGAGAACACCATTTATACTAGTAAGAAAAAAGTTGCTCCAACTAAGTCTATTTAAGAAAAAGTCGCATTGGCGTACACTTATACGAGTGATGTTCAAGGTACATATAGCGAACGTATGTCTTAAGATCTTCTTCATTTTCTTAGTTTTTGTCACACAAAGGTCTTCAACACAACGATGTTAAGCACTTAAGGGAATTTCGACCATTCAGACCAGTAAAAAAGAGTCACGCCAGAAAAGACTTTTTGAAATGATATTTTTGCAGACTCCTTAAACAAAAACTGTATACGTTTTAGAAGATCCTTATTAGCAGATGATACGAAGTCTTTATCTTACAATATTTTAACTTTTTTAACATTAAAAATGTCATTTCGCTCGGTTAATACTCAAAATTTGATTCATAGCTACAATTATTTTTTTCACATGTGTAAAATAATTTGAATTGTTTCACCCTTTAAGCACGTGGCGCTCTCATGAGAGAACTTTCGGCCCCCATCCCAAGGGGCTGCCCCCACCACAGCTTAAGAAAAGCTACAGTAGTTTATTGTTTGTAATGGACTTGTTGTCGTAAGATCATCCGTACTATTAGCCAACATCAAGCCTAATAAAGCATCTGGACCTGATGGTATTCTAGCTAGATTACTCAAAGAACTAAGCAATGAGCTAGCACCAGTATTCAAAATACTTTTTCAGGCATCTCTTAACCAGGGCAGAGTACCAAGGTACTGGAAAGAAGCTAATGTCACCCCTATATTTAAAAAATGAGAAAAATCAGACCCAGGAAACTACAGACCTGTATCACTTACCAGCATCGCATGTAAAATCCTAGAACACATATAATATGTAGCCACATCATAAACCACTTAGAAAAACATAATGTCCTTACTCCATACCAACATGGCTTTAGGAAATATAGATCATGTGAAACACAACTAATAGGACTAATTGATGATTTTTCAAAAGATTTAGATAACAGTAAGCAAATAGATGCTATCTTACTAGATTTTTCCAAGGCTTTTGACAAAGTTCACCACCATAGTTTGCTTAAAAAATTAAAATATTTTGGCATTGATGGTCCACTGCGTCAGTGGATTATAGATTTTCTGATAGGGAGCGAACAAACTGTAATAATAAATGGCTCTAAATCAACACCAAAAACAGTAAACTCAGGTGTACCTCAAGGAACAGTCTTGGGTCCACTACTATTTTTAATTTACATAAACGATTTACCAAACTGCATAAGTTAAGGAACAAAAGTCAGATTATTTGCAGACGATTGCATAATATATAGAACAATAAAAACAACAAAAAATACATACATTTTAGAAAGAGAATTAGATGAATTACAGAAATGGGAATCAAATTGGAGCATGTCTTTCCACCCAGAAAAATGTCAGTTATTAAGAGTAACAAAAAAACTAAAACAAATTAATACCACGTATCTTATTCATGGTAAACCAGTAACACAAACTAAAAACGCAAAATACCTAGGTGTTATAAGAAATGAAAAACTGGCATGGAATCCACATATTGATGAAAGTATAGAAAAATCAAACAAAGCATTAATATTCATTAAAAGAAATTTCTATAAATCAAATAAGAACATAAAACTAAAATGTTATTTAACCTTGGTTAGGCCAATAATAGAATATGCATTCTCTGTTTGGGACCCCTCAACTCAAGAAAACATTAAGAAACTGGAACAGACACAAAATAGAGCAGTGAGATTTATAACAAATGAATATTCCCATTTGACTAGAGTAACAACTTTCGTTAAATCACTAAATTTTAAACGCCTTCATGACAGAAGACGCAAAAGTAAAGTACCAATTATACATAAAACACTGAAACATAATCTTCAAATACCAAAACAAAATTAATAAAATACCCACAAAGACACAAAGATAAAGGCACATTCCTCGTCCCATATGCTAGGACAAATTTGTAACATAAGGCCTAAAATAAATTATATAGATCTAGTCCAATACAGTAGATATGCCCAGACATATTTGGGTATATATCTTGATATTTATTATTGTTATAAACCTGGTGGTGACACAGATGGAAGTAGTGGTGTGTGTAGACAGCCGACACAAATCGCCCAAGGCCAGCGCTAGACGAGCGGTCCACCGTGACGAGTTATAAAGGTCAGCCAAAAGAGTTAGGAAAGGAGCTGTGTTGTGAGTAGAGCGCAGGAGCGTCCCGATGGATGGTTCTAGAAGCTATTAGGGACCCTATATTAAGAGCGAAGGTGTCATAGTCAAGACGGTTTACTACAGCAATTCAGTTCAATTCAGTTCGGTCGACTACAGCAATGTTCAGAATGGTTCAGCGGTGTAGTTCTGCACGGCGCATTACGATAGTTCTTTTTTTCCATTCCGACTTTTCTAGTTTTTGTAAATAATCAGTTTTTCCATTTGGGTGTCACTACTCTGATGGGTTTTATCCGATGCAGACCGCACCCCCTAGTTACGCCACTGTAAGTTGGACAACATAATGCCTAAAATTTAAAAGTTTACGAACAGAAACTGCCTTAATTGGAATTATTTCCCAGAATTCATCGCCTTGGCACATACTGTATCAACAAAACTCTGCTTAATTAATGCCCGGAACGTCTCTTCCTGTGTGTATATGTGTGGGTAAGGTTCATTATCTATTAAGCACCCTTTAACCCAAGCAAGTTTACTCATGTCATAAAAGATATTCAATGACTTGGCGAGAAAAGTAGACGCAAGCCAAAAATAATTCAAATTAAAATCTAGGTCTGAATTTAAGCAAAGGAAAGCCCTTGACAATTCCCTGAATGCCTTTTGTTTTCAATCCTGCACTGAAAGCTTGAGCAACGGTGATTGAATGATTAAGCGCTTGAATTCCAAACCTGGGAATTTTGAATTTCGGGATTTTTCAGGCGCCCCTGAATCCACCAAACTGTATGGGCATCTGACTTAAGTTGAGAAAGTAAAGGCGGTTGGTCGTTGTGCTAAACACCTGACACCTTGCTCATTAACCGTTGGCCAAAGAAACAGATGATCTTAACATCGTCAGCCTTATAGATCGCAAGATCTGAAAGGAAACACTACTTTACAGACAACTACACTGCCAAATCTGGACGAACACATTTTGAGTAACATTTTACAAATTTAAACTGAACGTGCCTTGAATTTGAAAATGAACACTCAACATGTAGTTCAGGTGATGTTTATGTGTCATTTCAGATTTAGATTGTTGTGTATAGAGTCCACACATTATTTACTATAATCTCTCTGTTTTTTATTCGACTTCAAGGGTGCTTAGTCTATATCTATTTGGTTCGTTCTATTGATAACGAACTAACAATAATTCAATCTAAATCTTGAGATCTAAACGAATGTATTCCAGAGTGAGAGAAAGAGACAGAGAGAGAGAGGACAGAAGAGATATAGCGTGGAGAAAGAGAAAGATGGAGAGAGAGGGAAGAGTAGAAATTTAATAACGGAAAAAGTAAAAGAAAGAAAAAAAGAGAGAGAGTAAAAAAGAGCATCAAGGGACGTAAGGAAATGAAAATATAATGAGACATTTCTAAATGCATACATGTCTTCTTTGGTTATCTTTAACAAGAACAAAGAGAGGCAATGAGAACCATCCAATGCTATTGAAAGCAGGAGTCTTTGACACGAGTGCATTGATAAGCAAGGCTATATCGAAGTTTCTTATTGTGTGAACACTTAATAAGTTCTTATTCAGAATAAGAAAATTTCAGATTATTAATATATACGTTGATTTCTGCATGCCATCTATAAGAACATAGGTGAATGTCTTCTGCAGAAGGGTCAATGAGCTTCTCTCCCTGATATCTTTGTGTGTATTAAAACCCATACAACGTGATACGATAATGAAGACGATTTTTATTATCTAGGGGTGGGTTTCATGTACTCTGAGTGCGTGATGTAAAGCAGGTACCGCTTTCAAACCTTGCGATCTATTGGGCAGATGGTGTAAAGGTCATATGGGCAGCACAACAACCAACCTCATTTACTTTACCCATTGGAACTGAGTGGACTCAGGGCGTGCTAAAATTTCAAAAATCCTAGTTCCAGTCTTTTACACGATTTGAACTCGGGACCTCTCGGTTCGGAAGCAAGGAGCTTTACCACCACGACCCTTTTTCTTTGACATTCATTATCTATAGCGATAAAATGTTTTATTTAGAATAGATTCTGAAGAAACTATGAGGTGGTATTTCGTATGTCAAGTTAATAAATACTGGTGGGAAAGTTGAAGCGTTGAGAACAAGGGACAGATATGTGCCAGAAGAACATGTACTCTTATGGAGTTGTATCTTCTTTAACTTTATAATTTTTAACTTACAACTGCATTGTTCTACATTAAGAATGTAAGATGCTTACACACTTTTAGTTGGACTAGCTACAAACCTAAACTAAGTATCAACTATCAACGGGGGGCTGAGAGCTTTGCAGCTGGTGACAGTGCCGACCTTAAGCAAATGCAAACTAATTGGTCCGTTAAAATGCAAGAAAAGTAATATTTTTTTCACACATCGAAAAAGGTAGCGATGTACAGAACCGTGCGTACTGTCACAAACATTTTCTTTTTAAAACTTTTATTTATTATTAAGGAAATAGTTTGAATTATCTGACCCAGCTAAGATCTCCACATGTCAACCCTTCTGCACCGGCGTCAATAAACAACAATACCATTGTTTAATTATTTTCATGTGACGTTGGAGCCTCCGTATAGCGTCAAAAGGGTTGAACTTGCGCACTAGTATGACCCATGACCAAAGGAAGAATTTTATCAAAAGGCCAAGAATAAGATTTGTTTTTCATCGAACAATATTAAACTTAACTTCGCTGCATGAGATTGGTAGGAATCCTCGAATCAATTGTAGGTGACATCAAATGCCTTATAGGAGAGAGTGTATGCTTGATGCAGAGAAATCGGATTCGCCACAAAATTTCTGGGAAATTAAGACAAGTGACATGAGACAGGAGTGGGGCATCATAAACAAAATGGCAGGAGCACAAGTCAAAAGTAAAACTAATCTTGCTACAAGAGACGACAAAACATTAGCCAACGAGTTCAATGATTTTAGAATTAGCGATTACTAAAGAGCAAGTCTGCAACATTTTCAAAAACGTCAACCCAACTGGTGGGCTTGAAGGAATAAAAGGGCGAATCTTAAAAGAATGTGCCAAACCGAAGGAAATGAATGACTATAGACTTGTTTCACTTACTTTAATTGTGTCAAAATGTTTAGAAAAATTGGTTAAAATGTTTCTTCTAAATGATTTTTGTAGTAATTTAGACCCTTTACAATTTGCTTACTAAAAGGGTAAAAGTGTAGACGATGCCATCCTAAACATTTTAAATTGTGTCTACAAACATCTAGACTTACATAACACTTATGTAAGATTGTTCATTATTGATCTAACAGGTGTCTTGGTTCCAGAAGAAACCCAAAGGTATCCATTTTCTTTCCAGCCTTTGGAATCTGCCCTTCATTTCCATATGAAATCTGTCCAGCACTTCTGTTGCAACACGTTTGAATTGCAGCTCTATTGACAGTCCTACATTAGAACTCAACTTCCCATCAAGTCTTTTTCTTATTCTGGTAGTTTTGATTGCAGGGAATCCATAGTATTCACTACCTTCTTTTGCTTTTTCGATGTATTTGGTTTTTGTCAGTTTCTCATCATTTTGCAGAAAGCATGAAAGGGTACTAATTTCTTTATCAGCTTACCGTATATGCAGTCCAGACTTTTGTTGTTTCTTCTGAACTATATTAATTGGGCGCAGGAGCTTTGACCAGAATTCCAGATAGGCGAAAAATTCTTAATTTTCCACTGCATGAAGAAGATTCTGTGCTAATATTATATATACACATACATGCATACAAGCATTGCTCGTTTCAAGAGTATAGGATTTCTTTTAATAAGCTCTAATGCTTAGTTTTATTTTTTAAATACATACAATATGGCAATTCCACGACAGTTTTTTATTTATTATAACACCAAGGAATTTCTCGTTTTTAGTCTGTGTTACTGGTTTACCATGAATAAGATAAGTAAAATTAATTTGTTTTAGTTTTTTTCATACTCTTAACAACTGACATTTTTCTGGGTGGAGAGACATGCTCCAATTTGTTCCCTTTTTTAAATTAATATATTTCTTTTTGTAAAATTTCTGTATCTTGTGTTGTTTTTATTGTTCTATATATTATGCAATTGTCTGCAAATAATCTGACTTTTGTTCCTGAACTAATGCGATTTGGTAAATCATTTATGTAAATTAAGAATAGTAGTGGACCTAAGACTGTTCCTTGAGGTACACCTAAGTTTACTGGTATTTGCGTTGATTTAGACTCATTTATTTTTACAGTCTGTTCTCTCCCTATCAGAAGTGTATGGATCCACTGATTCAATTGAACCATCAATGTCAAATTATTTCAATTTAAAATAGTCGTTAAAAATGAAAGTAAGCTATATATAAATATTTTGAATAAATAATAATCATTTCACGATTGAAATTGTATACACTTTGAAAGAAAAAAAATGTGTATGATTTATGTCAAAAAAACATATTTTCTCAAAATGATTTATTACAGTACTATTTTTATCAGTACTAGAAAAAAAATCTTTTTTTTTCAGCTTTTTTTACTGACCTAAAAATTCAGTTTCAACAAACTGAAACAAAGAGTGCTCCATTTCTACCCTGTAAGAATCAGCGATTCTATTCAATCGATACTCGATCGCTTGACGTTTGGTGTGACCTAAATGAAACTTTCCAGGTGCTGGAATTGACAGGGAAAGTCATACAGTCGCTTTGTACTTTAAACGTCAATGGAGGTAATTAGATTCTGTAACCACATACATAATATTAAAATAGTCTGAAGAGTTTGCTTAACTTTCTAATAAATCCTATACTTTATTACAGCGAACAAATATTTTATTCTAAAAATATGTGCTAAACGTATTGTAATCAAACCCATTTATAATGAGCTTCAAAGAACTAAACTAATTAATATTGCTTCCTGGTCGTGTGGTATATACTATAGACTGCCATCACAATCGTCCGTAGTGTCTTGGTAGCAAGTAATAACAGAATAATACTATCCAGGATAATATCCAGGCAATTCATCTAAATAATCAAGTAACCATATAATAACTAAATTCACTATTTCTATTATTTGTATAATATAAAAAAAAGTGCCGCAATAGTGTATTAAGACCAATATTTTTTTTTCGCCTTGTTCGCTAATTTTTGTTTTTCTTTGGATCTGGATGGAAAGCAAGACTCACGGGTCTAAAATAATTTTACAACTTTCTCTTTCGAAGCTATCATTTGCCAGATACTATGCTCTATGCCTCTGAAGGAGAAGATTTACACTTTCAATTAGCGGTCCATCTTTATGTCGCTCAAAAATATTTGCCTTTGGCTTACGTACTTACCCTATATCGAATTAGTGCCCTTGTCCATTGTAGTTGTCAAAATATAAGTAGCTCCACACCAATGACACACTAATATTTATCAGCACGGATTAGTGCCCTTGTCCATTGTAGTTGTCACAATATAAGTAGCTTCACACCAATGACACACTCATAATTATCAGCGCATGACTATTTGTGGTGCAGTATTTGCCAACATTGAGGAGCCCAGATATTGATCTTGGACACATCACTATTTGTGGTGCAGTATTTGCCAACATTGAGGATCACAGACATTGATCTCGGACACATCACTATTTGTGGTGCAGAATTTGCCAACATTGATGAGCCCAGACATTGATCTCGGACACATCGCTATTTGTGGTGCAGTATTTGCCAACATTGAGGATCACAGACATTGATCTCGGACACATCACTATTTGTGGTGCAGAATTTGCCAACATTGAGGAGCCCAGACATTGATCTCGGACACATCACTTTGAAGATACTCTTGTACCGGGCTTACATTAATGGTTTAGCAAGGTGCTCGTGGATCCGGACCCATCTCCTACAACCATGGTCATCATGTAATTGATATTTAAACTAATTGTTATAGTACGTCACCCCCCTTCTAGTTTGTTGGCCGTTACAATGAGTGGGGGGGAGGCAATCATATCTACTGCCCTCCCCACCAATTTTATGTGGAAATGTAGAAATCATAGTCTGTGAACAAAATTAGTTGAATATTGAAATGATATAATTGATATATAATGTTGCTCCCCAGATGGTATCTAGGCCGATTTGATATGGTGGGGGGGTTGGGGGAGGGAAGGTGCAATTTTTTATGAAGATATTATAATTTCTAAACAAAATTAGTTGAATATATATAATCTACTTATTGATACTGAACCCATTTGTAAATTATGTCGTACTACATCTTAAATAAAATTATTAGTAAATGAAAGAGGGTGGTACCAGGTGGAAGAGGCAATGGCTGTAATTCCACTTCCCCAACAAGACAGACCAACAATACTTTTTCTTTATATTTTTAGTGATAAAAAACAACTTTCACTAATATTAATTTTATCTGCTATAAATGACATTATGTTTTAATAACGCCCCTATTCTTTACTGTCAAATGCTATCCTTGGCTTATAAGAAGGAGAGAGGACTCTGACTTGATTAATCGTTTTTACTCTACCAACCTTTCCCTTTTCCGACAGAGTAAAGTCTTTGTTTAGGTCAAGTATTAAGGAGTGGTCTTTGATTTAGCATATTTGCAATAGAGATTTTGAGGATACTTATTCTCCGGTTCATGCGAAATCAATATATAATACTGCATTTTACGGTATTATGTATAAAATTTATGTTTCTTAATAGGTCAAAATGTTGCTTTAAAACAAAACACAATTCAATCGGGTAGCTACACGAGTGCAAGGTATAATGTGGAACACACAAAAAGTTCCAACGCCGTTGATGGAAAACAAAATGAAACAAAGATCGCACAAACAAAGAGTTGTGCTCTAACAACTAAAAAAGACAAAAGTAATGCTTTCATGGGTGTAGAGTTGACTCCCCGTTTGGTCACTGAATATATCTTATATGACAGAACAGGTAATTTTATTTTGTTGTTAGTTAAGATAAGACAAATTGAGATACATAATCATTTTAAATGTTAAATGTAGTTTATGCACTATACAAAAAATGAATGTGTCATCTTGTCCCTTTGTAATCTACTGGAAAAAAACTCGATATTGTAAATAACAGGCTATATTTGCACAGGATTAGCAAGCGTGTAACATCTTCATAAATCATATCATTATAATGCTGATTGAAAATAGGTTTGTGATGAAGAAATATATTCTTGTCCGGTTTTATATATTGTCATAATCTCATTTGTATATAGGCCTAAGTGCCTTTGGGATAATATAATTAGCAGATTATTTGTCCTCACATTTATACAATGAAAATCATTCCGAATAATAATAATTTACTGGCTGAAGTTTAAAACACTTATGGTACAAATTAATTTTAAATAAGTATAGTGTTCTAACCTTGCCATGCGCACCGCCCAAGTGAGAACCAAAATGAAGATGCTGTGCTCCAGGCAGATGTCCTATGTGTTTGTCATGTCTCCATGTAAATAAACATCTATGTGTCGTTGAGTCGTCTACTTCAGTTATTACATTGGTGTCAGAAGTGGGTTTTGGTGACTCAAAGGAGGTTTTATGTAGAAGCTTATTTAAAATGACATCTATGAAACGGCTAGACGAGCTGGAAATAAAGGAACTGAAAGTAGAGCTGATGAAGGGGAGGATCTGGAAGCCTATTTGTTTGATGTGGATCCAGATATCGGCAAGCTTCTGAAAACTATGAAAGACTCACTAAAATACATGTACGACTCGATGCGTGACAAAATGAAAATGAAAATGATGGTGAACATGATCTTGAACAAGATGGATGAGTTTGTATTAAAAAAAGAAATCCATATAGACCAAGGTGATCAAATGGTGTCGAATGCGAAAGGAGGAATAGACTCGTTGATGAAGGAGCAGTTGCCTGGCCAGGGCTAAGGGTGCACAAACAGTGATGAAGGTTGCGCTGGGGATTGTAGCGCGGTCTGTGACTGTGTTGTGGGCAAATCTTGCGGGGGTGACTTTCAAGACGAGAAGCGACAATGATTGCTGCGACTTTCTCAATGGTATGTACCAAATCCAAAGTAAAGAAAAATGAACAAACTAGAGAAGTCTGCTATGTGCCTGAATCTTTTGTCCTAACTAATGTATCTGCAACGAGTACCTCAATGAATCGAACAGATCAAAACAACGTTGGGTCTGTGTTCAAGCTTGCTGCTGTGAACCTTAAAGACCTTTGTTTATCTGTCAGTACCTTTGACGAGAACTCAAACCCTGAACGCATGAAGACCGTTTCTGATTCCTTGCCTTTGATGTTGTCCGGTGAAATTGTGAATACGGGTCACAACAATGGCCGAAACAAAAACAACGAATTTGATTTTGCCTGCGGCGTAAGAGAGATCTCGATGCTTGACAACTGCATCCAGGCGATTGACAAGAACTGTATATGCGGCGACTTGCGGGGTCAGTGCCCATGCCAAGAAACCCAGCTACAAGACCTGAACTTAACAGACATTTGTACATCTGCCTATATCAGTCAGAGTGACCTAAACGATGGGGAATTAATTCCAGAGGAACCTGATGCAGTGGTAAATGAACATCTGCTTATGAAACATTGCAAGGGTGCTTCATGGGCAAACCTTACAGATGAAGCTGAGAAACACTATGTGTTTGAAAACATGGCTACTTGTGTACCTACAACTGTGTCACGAGGCGTCCATGTAAAATGTACGCTGACTAGGCGTCTTAATACTACGGCCCTGGAAACTGCAGTGATCGCCACAACCCTGACCCCCACAAGTTCCCCCTGTGTCATTTGGCTGGCATCAGCGACTATCGTCATGAGGTCGAAGCAGCGACCAGTATATCGTCTCAAACGTAGACTGGCCAACTGGAAGATGAAGAAGCGACGGCCTCGGAAAACTGTGCAGATGGCTTTGTGGGCAACAGGCACCCTAACGTCTGTGGTTCCCACCGATCGACCTCCACCTGAACTGTCAAAGCTCCACTGCACTGTTTCTTTTCGGGACGAAAAGCTCTAAGAAGGGGGCAATGTTATAACTGCCATGCGCACCGCCACCTAAGCTAGTGCAGAAGGCGCGCACTGTTATAGACTACACAGAAAAAGGATGTCAACATTAAAAAAAGGGAACGATTTCCGCCCAAGTCTTGCGCCGAGATGAAGATGCTGGGCTCAAGGCAGATGTCCTATGTGTTTGTCATGTCTCCATGTAAATAAACATCTATGTCTTGTTTAGTTGCCTCCCTTCAGTTATACAATATGCTTATATCAAAATATAGAATTCAATTAAACCACTCTATTAATATGGATATAACAAAATTGGACTCAAGTTTTTAGTTTTGTAGAGATTTTAACGACTAACTTGAAATATCAATTCCTCAGCGGTGGCAAAACGTTCAAAAACGTAGATAATCAAAACAAAATTAGTCCATGTCTTATAATATCAAAATTCTATACTCTTGGGCGAGAAATTCTTGTATGTATGTATGTATGTATGTATATATATACATTTTAGTTCGAAAACGGCTCTAACGATTTTCTTTAAAATTTCAAGGTATGTGCAAAGTAGTGAGAAATATATTCTCAACTCATTGGCCACATCGGGAAAACTCGAGGTCGACAGTTAAATCGGTTTGAAAATGCCTCATTATCGACAAATTAATTTTGGCTTGAATGTTTTATGAATGAAAATTTTCCATGACGTAAACGGGAAAAACGCTTCTTACGTCACAAGGCTTATCGCAGTACACTAAAATATTTCTTTGCAAACAAGAACGAGTTTTAAAGAACCATTAGACCTAATTAAACATTTGCGCACCATCTTACTGTAGATTGATTTATTATTGAAACTATGAAAGAAAAGTAATGAAATTAAATGTGCCGAGGTATAACTGAGGCCACATACAACCATTTGCTATATTTAACGTCAGCTAAGGCAAGTAGGCGCCTAAACTGGTCTTTTAAGCGTTACGGTGTTACGTCGACCACTTTTTAGCTCACCAAAAAAGTCTGCCTTTGGCATACGTTCGTCTGAGATTCGTCTCCCATACAGGATACTGCTCTGTCCAGTGTAACTGTCGGGCTTAAAGAATTCCGTCTATACAAAGGCTGCGGATACACATTTGAGACCAAAAGAAAATCTGCGGTTAGATGCAGACGCTAAAAGAAAATCTTAATCGAGCACCGCGGACAATGGTTATGCTTGCCCTGGATGTGGCAAAATATGTAGGTCACAGCTGCAATCCTCATTAATTTTCGGACTCCAAGACAAGCCTTATTATTATTATTATTTTGCTGGTGAACTATTACCATATGTTCATGCTTCGGTGTCTACTGTCCTTTACTAAAACAAAGGAAATGGTCATAACACAGCTTCTCTACGCCTTACTTGCTCACACTAAACATGATATCCATCTAGCGGTCAACGAGTTTGCGTACGCTGCAGCTTCTTTTGATTTAATTATAAACCTCGGTAAAAAGCTTGGAATTAGGGCGTGTTGACGGAAGGCCCAAGAGAGATCTGAATGGAGAGATCTGTAAAAGCAGGCCATATCCCTCTACGAGCTGTAGCACCACTGGGATGGATGGATGGATGACAAAAGCCGGTATGAACTTCTTATAGTCCGACAGTCAGGCTGAACAGGGCACGTATCCCGTACGGGGGACGAACATATTGTTCGACCTAACAGAGGTGCCCCACGGAAACGTTTCTTTAGAAAACTAATGCAATGATTTAAGTCTATTAAGAAAAAAATTGCCATTTTTCTTTGTCACAAAGTGCCTGTTTTACCCTATAACGTAGAGATTTGCGTCACTTGATGTTTCGTACTAAAGACATAATGAATATATACTAATTCCATAATTAAATGAATGTCTGAACATAACCATCTGAGAAGTAACACTGCAAAGACTTTCTTCTAAGCCAATAATAGTAGACCTACAATAGTTTTACGCAAAAGATGTATTGTAAAACTATAAGACGGACGTGAGCTGTGGTTGGTCTAGACTGTAGGAGGACTTAAGAGACTTTATATTTAATGGCCAAGTACAATTACATTTAGAACTAACAGAACACTAAAGCAACTCTTCAGATTAGTAGTCTTTATCTAATCGTTCATTTTCGTAATTACAACAATAGCCCAATAGTTTTACGCAAAAGAAGCAATGTAAAACGTTTAGACCTGAGCTATGGTTTTCTACAGGCCTACTGTTGGGGGAACTTTCTATTCTAATCGCCATGTACAATTACATTGAGAGCTGACAGAACGAAACAGCAACTCTTTGGATTGATAGTCTTTACCCAATCGTTCATTTACGTAATTACACAAATATTCCCAAAATGACTTCGGGTATATATCCTTCCTTAACAAATTATTCATCAGAGCGAGGCTCGGTCACCTGATATTAATCAATAATATTAATATTATATATATCAACTTTTGCTTTAGATTTTTAGAAGACGATTATATATATATATATATATATATATATATATATATATATATATATATAGAAAGAGGATGCTTTGTGTAGAGCAGTAGAATATAGATACGGATTAACGGACATAGCTGACATAGGACGATTCCCTTCTTAGTTATTAAATGGATTTGTAAACAGCATCAGCGTTCACTACATATTTTGTTTGTTTCGGCTTTTTTCGCCGGTGTTACTGAAGTAGTTTTGAGTTCGGTATTACCTCCAGTCAGACGTAGATCTACACTAGATCTGTTCAGGCTTCCGCGCGGTGTTGATGCTTGTAAATGGATCTAGTGTAGATCTACGTCTGACTGGAGGTAATGCCGAACTCAAAACTACTTTAGTAACACCGGCGAAAAGCCGAAACAAACAAAATATGTAGTGGACGCTGATGCTGTTTACAATCCATTTAATAACTAAGAAGGGAATCGTCCTATGTCAGCTATGTCCGTTAATCCGTATCTATATTCTACTGCTCTACACAAAGCATCCTCTTTCTAGCGTCACTAAGAGCGTTCTTGTTTTTTAAAAATCTGTTACGTCATTTGTCGCTAAGTAAAACTTTACCCTTATTCCCGAAACAAATAACTAATTCCTAATCATGTCATAACAACTCCTCCCCCTCCCGCTAAAAAAATTGCCAGTCAATTTTTTATCTACTGTCTTAGTCTTACATTGTCCAAGGGCCAAAATGTAGGGAAACATAAAAGACAACACAACTTGAGTCTTGATTTCGGTTTCAACTTCTTCATCATTGTCCCAAACTCAAGTTGATCTGAACACCTATTTCCCTCAAATGTCACAAAGTGATACTGTCCAATGTGATGTGCCATAGGTGACCGCAGACATAGGTGTCTAGCTATACTTTATCACATCACGTTCCAGATGTTACACCACTTTCCCTCACACGTCAGGACAGACATTTTACCTAATATGACAAATTGACATTTATCAATAATCGTTCTCCCACTATACACCTAACGTTCGTTCGGGCATTTACAAGTGTATTTTATTTCCTCTCTCCACTTACTTGTCCCAGCGCGACCTAACTCTTTACTGATGTATGATCATGATCAACAACAAGGAATAACTTATAAAACTTACTTTCCCTTGATATCAATACCTCGTCGCCTTATAAATGCCCTATCTATTCATACCTCCATACATACAATTCATACATATTAATATTCATACATAATAAATAACTAACATGAGTCAATCTAATAATACCCAATTGCATGTATATTATGACATAATATCCTATTCAAAATACCTTAACATAACCTAATACCCGTCTAGTTATGACTACTAGTTAAGTCAATGAATTAAGAATAAACAATTTAAATAAAATCCAACTTATTTACACTACGGTTGTATAGTGTTATGTCTCACAGGCTATCTACACGACCCATACATTTGTTCTCTCCAACTGGAGTTAACATCTCTTCTTACACCACTATAGCCCGCGTGTGTCCTTCTTCCTCTGTATGACGTGCGCTTACCGCTACCACAGTCATCGCTTCTATCATCAATGTCGGATACAGACCTGTGCCTCCTATCCGAACTCGCAATCTTCTGTTCAGACTGTTCTGCCCTACTCCAACAGTCTTTAGCGATGTGCCCATGTTTATGGCAGTTAAAACAAATTCTGTCCTTTCTAAGTTTGTTTCGCCTCATGTTTCCATACCTGTTTGTCCAACTTCTAACCTGTTTGTCAGTAGCGTCTCTCACACCTGCTACATTTCCAAGTAAAACATCTCTAGATAACCTCGGCATGGCTACCCCTTCACAATACCCTGTGTACAATGGAGATCGAAGGAACACTTTGCACGCTTCGAACCTCTTAACTGCGCCGTCTGCCAATCTGACTGATTTGGTATAGCCTAAATAATCATTGGACTTAACTAATCCCCTTCTGATCGCGAGTGTACTGCTAGCTGTGTCCCGGATCACATTTATCTGTTTATTATTTATCATGCCCGGATATAATTTAAATCTATCTTCCCCACAATCAACGTAGTTAATTTCTTCATCTGGTTCACTATCTCCATTATCCTGTTCCCTACCTTGAATGTTCCTCACAAAATTAACCCTATCTGGTGGCCGATTATCCCTCTCTTGTCTACGGTTTCCTTGATTACCTCTCCTATCACTAGTGCCACTATTATCCTGTGTATTCCCATTGAGATTACACTACAATTAAACAATCTTAAATTAGTTTAGAAAATACACATTCTGATATGCACTCTCAAATTTCAAAATATTAGGACAACATTACAGAAGATGTCTTTAAAATCGCCGTATATGTCAAGAGGCCCGAAAAAGACACTAGCCTCAAAACCCTCCAATAGAACAAAATAAAGAGAACTGCCTGATCTGGACACTATAGTGCGGTTCATCTCAGATATAGGATTACTGATCTGAACCTTCAGACTTGTAAAATAGGAACAAAGAAGAAGAAGAAGTTAGCTTTATCTTAATTAATAATAAATAGAAAATATATATTTTTTTTACTGCAACGTAATGTGAAGATCTCTAAAATAATGTACACAATTTGTTATTCTTATCATTTTTTTCTTTCCCTTTTCTATAAGATGATAATTTAAATGGATTCACATTAACTGCTTTTCCGAAGACTGATAGGTCATTTACTTTCAAGAACACTGTTAAAAATAAAAGTAAAATATATCAATTATTAGATCCAAAAAAAAATGTTGTCTCCAATGTAACCATAACTAGAGCAAGTGTCCTAAATATTTGCGAAGTGGAAGTTTAAAGAGGTAAGGGACCTAACTTTTGTAATTGTACGCTACACTAAGTAGACTATTTGATTTGGAAGCATTACCATTCGACTTCTAATTACTAATATTGACTTTTATCGACATCTGTAATATATATTTTTTTATTTTCTAGAATGTCCACCTGGGACCTGGGGATCAACATGCTCTAATTGCTCTCCACACTGCCCTAATGAATGTCACGTGGAGGATGGACGATGTTTCAATTTATGTCTGGGTTTTACTAATCCTCCATCTTGTGATCTACGTATGTAATTCTATAAGTATTATTTGTTATGTCTTCTTTTGTTTAAAATTCTCATAGATAAGCGAGAGAGAATGAAAGATAATGAGCAAATGAGTATGTAATTTAAATCTTGGACTGATTATTATCTCTCCCGTAGTGACTTACTTTAATTAGAGAGTATGTTAAATTTGTAGATTATGATATTATCCTTGGTCTGTAGACCATGATATCATAAAAATACAGTCAGATAAAAGCAGAAGCCAATACAAAACCCAAAAGAAAAATCTTACTCTGGAATAAATGTAAACTAACACAACTACACCAAGCTGCATTAAACTTTCAACAAACATTCTTATTAGAAAAAGACATTAACAAACCTGTGGATGACCTCTGCAATTTCATTAAAAACCATCTTAAAAGCATTATAGAAAATCATATACCAACTAAATACACATCAAACAAAATAAATCTAACTGGAATACCATCAGGTCCAGACGCTTTATTTGGTTTAATGTTGGCTAATAGTTTTTGGATTCCCTTTTCTTGTACTTCTATATCTCCTATGTTGTTTACTTGGTTCAAATTCAGTAATATATCTTGTCTCCTGGGGCTGAGAATGCTAATGCAATGTAGTCTATATCTACGTAATAAGAAATGTGCCTTTATCTTTGTGTTTTCTGCGTAATTCATTAGGTTTTGTTTTTCTTTTTGTAAATTATGATTAAATGTTTTATGTATTCTAGCTATTTTACTCTTTATTATTGTCTCTTGAAATGTCATTAAGTATATATATATTTTACTAACGGTGTTACTCTGATATAGAGCAAATATTTGTCTATTAACTCTTTCTCTCCGTAATCATTTACCACATTCTGATGGAATCAACGCTGGTATCGTCAGTTAGGAGAGAAAGAGTTAAAGAAAAAATGATTTAACAAACAAAAATCTAATGAAATGATATTTTGATCCTATGCATCTTTCAAAAATAATTACCGAGTTAATAGATTGTTTAAAAATTGTATAACACTATGTCTGTTGAGAGGGTTTCTTTCTTAACATTTTAAACACTATAAAACAACAAAACATTATGTTTTGATAGCATGTGAAGAGAAACGGTGGGGATGGAATTGTCACGAAATGCGTACTACCGTGTGTGTAGAACAAAGTTGTAATGAAGTTAATGGCTTTTGTCTTAAGGGTATGTATTTGGTTTGATTCATTTTGAATATTTGTTTTTAGATTTTATTTAGAATATACTTATCTAGGTAGGATCCAGTGCACATTTATAAAACAGAATATTAAACAATAATGAAAGATGAAGACAATTGGCACATACATTAAGATGAACTTCACTTTGTCATAGGTACTTTCTTTTACGATTAAAAATCATAAGCCATACTTACATGTATGTAGATATATATATTTTAAATAAAAACGATTTTTCTGTATTTCAGGTTGTTATAAAAATAAAACTTGGGGAGACAGTTGTGAAAATGTATGTCCCAAAAATTGTCTCCAAGCATCATGTAACAAAACAACAGGAACCTGTACTGATGGTTGTAAACCCTGGTTTTCAATCCCGTAATTGTACCCAAAGGTTTGTCTATACATTTTTTTTAGCTCGTAAACATCAAACAAAATTGTTTGCTCTGTTAAGAATTACACTTCTAAAGACATAAGCTTTTTATGTCCGCCTGCTTTTGCTAATATATAATTTGATTGTCTTAATTCTTATTTAAAAATAACAGTACATGTTTTTAACAAAATCTTAGTAAGCTATGTTTAAAAATCTCATTTAAGAAACAGAAGTTTTTTTCTAAACGATAACTAAAATTTAGTTTTATAATCCAACCAAAAATGTTTTGAATAGACTACTAGTATTAACTATTACAAAACTGGAAAAAAAAAACAAAGAGGGTGCATAAAGGAACTTGGCAAACAATGTTGACTTTACACATTGATAAATTATAATTTATTCAATATAATATGCACCATATATTATATTGAAGCTTTCTTCCTAATATTCTCATTACGTCCTACTTTGACTATATGTACCTATCGTTCTTAATTATTATAATATAAAAGTATCTTACGTTCTCTAGAATGTGACGACAGAAAATGGGGAAAAGAATGCTTAAGAGATTGTTTCAACACGTGTAAATTATCTAACTGTAATAAAACTAACGGTGCATGTTTGTCAGGTAATGCAAATTTGTAGGCCACATTTAGAAAGATTTATTTCATGTTTTGATATTTTAGCAGCATTTTTTTCAAAAGCAATTACTTTCCAATCCTTATTTTTACTCTAAAAAATTGAATATTTCCATTTCAATGTATATGAAATATGCTTATTTTTAAATCTCTTAAGAAAAAAACAACTTTACTTTTATGTAGGTATATGCCTAGGGCTCCGGTGAAACATGAATTAAAATAAACTATTAAAATAAATTTTCAACATATTTTTGTGGTTATCTAAATTTAGTTGCATAATACATCAAATAATAAAACAAAATATGCATACAATGATTTATATGTTACAGGTTGCGAAGCTGGTTTCTGGGAACTAAGTTGTAATAGAAATTGTAATTCAAACTGCAAGTTTTCTTCATGTGACCAGTTCAGTGGATCTTGTCATGGAGGATGTAGAGCTGGCTATAGTCCTCCATTTTGTATTGAAAGTAAGATGATAATCAAAAGAAAAATGTTTCCTGCATTTACTCTTTCTTTATTTCTGTATCATTAGGAGCAAATATTTTACTTGTCTCCTGTAGTGACCTAGTTTACTTTAGAGAGTATGTTAGTTTTGTAAAAAAATATATTGTGCATTGTTTTTGGCGACGGTAAAAGTAAAATAATGACGTAGTCAGAAAGACGAATGACGTTGCAGAATACGGGCACATGATAGGAGAAGATGACTAGGACTTGTAGGAAGATGGATAGTGAATAGACTGCTAATAAAAAGGGAGGATAATAAACATTAGTTTGAAGTCTTCACAAGTTTTAGTAATAATGTCAAAGTTAATAGTTGTGTCCCTTGGATGTGCTCAGACTCAAGTTTAGTATTAATAGATTATATCTTTTATAGAGCGCTACCTTCATGCTTATAGCATGCTCGGAGTGCTATGGTCCAATCTCATTTGTAGACCAGTTGGGGAGAGGGTATCTGGGAGAAGATTTTTTCGTGCTGCCTTAAGGTGCTCAGCAGATGACCGGTCTTTCATCTACGGTCACTTCATCCCATGGTCATTTCATCCCATGATCATTTCATCCCCCCGGTCATTTCATCCCTCTGTCATTTCAACCCCAATTAAATATATATTTTTTTGTTTAATTGTGCTGTTAAGGCTTTGACTTTTAAGTTCTCATTTCATCTTATATATAAAATGTTTATGTAGAATTCTTTTTGATATTTTTTGACATGTTATTAATGCGTTTATAGTGTTTCCTCTTCCATTTTACATTCTTGATGAGAAATCTTATAACATATTATAAATCTGGGTGTGTACTTGGCTATAGCGTTTCTATTTGATGCGGGGGATGTAATATTATAATATTATCTCGCGCATGACTTAATGACGAAAGGCCAAGGTTTGGTGCAATTAGTGAAAATCATTTGAGAGATAGAAGTGTCATTGGAATAATTATGACCATGCCGCTAATAAGTTATCATCAAGGGCCATGGTGTGTTGGAATTTCGACCATGGGGACATTTCCAGATGGTCTACGTAAGGATAGTCAGTTGCACAAGGCATCAGTTTTACAGGCTAGCGCCGGCACTGAAGAACGTCCAAGGAAGAGATATACAACACTGGCTAAGAGAATAACAAACATTGTTCAGCAATAGGAATCGATGGATCGACGTCTGTACTTACAATCCATAATACATATAATATATTAGTGTAGATGAATGAATATATATCTCCCTACAATGCCTCTCTCTCTCTCTAAATAAATAAATAAATATATATATATATATATATATATATATATATATATATATATCTATATACGTGTATGTATATATATACATATATACACTGATATAGACATACACACATATATATATATATATATATATATATACATGTTACATTTTTATAGTTTTTAATGGCATTAAATTTTAATTTTATTTTTATGTAATGTGTTACACTTTTTGTCTTTTAAAATAAAAAAATAAATTTATTAAATATTGCTACTTCTGTTATTTAAGACATGATCAGAGTGGTACAAAAACTCGTTCATACCTTACTCGGTCAGACTATGTCAACGCCACTCGTTGATCAGGAAACATGAAAAGGACCAAGATATTTGTTTGTAGTCGCTGTATAAACTCTTTATGTTGTGTCTGTTCTATTTATGTGAATGTTTCTGTTGTGTTGTATTTATATGAGAAAAGAGTCCTTGTAACTTTTTTTTTCCCTGTCCTTCTGAAAGAAAACTATATAAATTACATTGGTACATCTATTTTTATATTCATAGTATCGTCCCACAAGATTGTTATTGCTAGAAGTGGTAATGGATAAAAGCACACCACTACCTATATAATGCTTCCTTATGGCATATGCCTTTCAAATAGCCCCTGACGACTAGTCCAAATCCTGGCTCAGATAATCACTCAGACTTTCAATATAAGATGGCAAGCATCTGGCGCCTAAACCAGTAAGCTTTGGGCATGAGCGGATCGAAGAACCATAACTGGCTATCCACCTTGGAGAAGGAATGCTCTTAATTAAAACCTCTGCTGATTACAGCTATATAAAATGATGGGAAATGCTTCGGGGGACAAACCTGAGAAAAAAATCAGGAGCCGGCAACCCTTATGCAGTTTGCAACACTCAGTGCTACACCCTGGAAGAGCCTGCGATGCCGCTGATCCAAAACAGTATCAGCAATTGCCGTTCCTATGAATACATCAGCTGCATGGAGAGGGAAAGCAGATGTTTGGGCGACGTCATTCCGACCACAGCTAAAGCCCTTAGATTCATCTCATTTTCATAGAGGATCCTTAAGTCTAAACACTAACCTCTTCTACTCTTGAAGGGCTTATGACAATTGAAGAGTGTATAGATATCTATTATTTGTTTCAAACTTTCTTTAAAGCGGCGACCTATCAAGGGGATTAATTAAACTTCATTCAAGTACCATGTCTTTCCCTTTTCAATAGCAAACAAAACAAAAAATAATAAGCAATAGTTGATTAACTAGTTTTTTTTAATAGTTTTTAGTTTTGTCAAGTTAAATGAAATAATTGTACGAAATTTCAGCATGATCAGAACTTGATTATCAGAGAAATAACGTGTACAAACTTGTTTACCAGACAAAAAGACAGACGGAATGAGTCGATATAAGATTTGTTAAAGTAAAGAGAGGTAGAAATAAAGCAATGATTGTCTATTTATTATAAGAGGCGCGACATGGCCTAAAATTGTGCCATTGTGCCAAAAACTCAAAACTCAAACTCTATTTATTATAAGAATTTGTTTTGTTAGCTTCTGTAAATACGACTTGGGGAGAAAACTGTGCACAGCTCTGCAGTGATACGTGCATAAATAAAGAATATAACCCAATAACTGGGCAATGTATCAAAGGTAAGTAACTGAACTTTTTACACCTTGTGTAAAACATTAAATTCTTAAATAAAATTAGACATTTAGACACTTACAAAGTTTCGTAGACAGATATAGAGAAAAATAAATATTTACCTTTTAAAATAGCGGCATATATGAAAGTAACAAATAGTAGCGAAGCTTAATATGTACTTTGAAAAACACAATAAATAACAATTTGTTTTGAAGTAAAATCCACTACACGATAAATTAAAGTTCCCTTGCTAACTTATCCGCCTATTTAGGGAACAAAAATAACCACATACATTTAGTGTTCAAAAGGAAATTGTTCAATACATCAATATATGTATTAGTTTATTTATTTAATAGGATGCAATAGGCCGCTCTATGGTTCCAATTGTATGAACAAGTGTTCTAGTACATGTCTAAATGATACTTGCGATTCTGTCAATGGGAAATGCCTTGACTGCACGCCAGGCTATACAGAGGACCATTGTGACATTGGTAAGTAGACTGTTATAAGAAAGTCAAACTTTGAAAATCAATACTTTGGTGACGAACGTGACTACAGCAATGTGTCCTTCTATCAAACTAAAACTGACTAAAACTGTCTATACTTAATTTAAAAAAATGAGTGAGTATTTAATTAAATTCGTTTCTTGTTTTTGGTGAAGTAGCTTTGTTTGGCCTTCTAACTAAATGGTTAATATCCAGTTAAATGCATTTCTAAAATGCGCTATTTTTATTTTTATTTATTTTTTATTAAGCTTGAACGTCATCATTATCATTAAATTCTATTTGAGTTTTTTAAGTGATGGCTTGAGAGAATCAAAGCATCTCTTGCAAAAGCTCTGAACAGAAAACATGCTATTTTGTGAAGCTAGTGATCAGAAATGTGTGGCTTTCCAGACCTGTCGATTCGAAGTTTAGCAAGTCTGGGGCAGTCAAGAAGAATATGAGACACGGTTTCCTCTTCCTCACCGCAGCTGGGGCACGTCAGTCTTAGTGTGATATTAGCCGTGCGAAATAGGATTCTAATGTACAGTGCTCAGGCTTATGCAGCCTCCAACACTGGAAGACACTCTCAGGGTGCTTGATGTGCTTCCATACTTCGCTGGCTTTTTGGGTCTTGTCCCAGCAGTCAAGCCATATTTCCATTTCCATTTTGTATTGTTGCCAGATCATGATAGAATCTCACAGCCTGGTTGTAAACTATACTAAAGCTATTTTATTGATTTTTATTTAACACAATAATGTTCATTACTTTGTCTCTAAGATTGTGTACCAACATATTTTGGTTCAAACTGTAAGAAAAGGTGTTCCTCTCAATGCTCTGAAACTATTTGTGATTCTAAAACTGGAAAGTGTCTGATCTGCTTACCAGGCTATACAGGCGATTTTTCCACTATAAGTAAGTGAACGTTCTTTTAATATCCATAGTGATCATGAACCAAAGATTTCATTGATACATTTTAAACGATTTTGAGAATTGAACAGTTATAGAAAAAGGATTAAATGTTATTTTTGGTTTTGTTTTAATTTATCCATTTTGATTTCTGATTAATGTATTTGATAATGCAAATTGAACCAATGGTGATGAAGACTACATACATTTTTCTAGTTTCAGTATTACTTTGAATTATATACTCGTTTTTTGCACATATTTAATAACAATTTTATAAAATTCTGCTTCTTCTTCATGACTATACAAATATTATTTTTGTTATTATTATAATTAACATCAGTTCATGAATTAAGTTTGTAGTTGTACTGTTTGTAGTTATGCCATTAAAAGCACATCTAGATACGCGTCCAAATATTTCACGTATTCCAGGCAGATTTAATTTTACTTCCGTTTAACATTGAAGGACGACTTTAATATGGTGTCCTTCAATTCGATTAAACAGATCAGTATTCAGTATTCAGTTTTACTAGTCTGTAGTAGGTCTCCTTTTTGTAATACTGATACTAACCTAATTTATGTAGCATTTATTCCCAAAGGTTCAGTTCCTCTTTCAGTCTCAGTCTTTAGCATACAACGTCTACATCCTTATCAACTTCACCTAGTCCTTAGTTGAACCATCATCTGTCAAAAGTCTTTCTACATTCCTCACTGTTCTTTGCATTCTTCCCGGTACTGTTCCCTCAAGAAAGGCCTTTGAGAGCTTTTAGAATTTTTCCAACGGGCCTGTTAAATTATTTTTTTTTAAGTTTCGACTATACAAAAAAAAAACGCTTAGCTTCGGGAGTATGTGTGCGCTTACATGCGTGCAAAGAAAAGGTAAAAGTATTACCTTCCCAATACCCTCCGACCAAACAATATCCTGGCTAGCGATTCTGTGTAGTTAATAGTCTACCTATGCTGCTGTCATGGTCAAAGTCGTTGATACAGCTACACAATTCCTCCCTAAATTTACTTAAGCTTTTCCCATTTACCAGATTGTCATCTCAATTTTGTATTTATTCAGATATAATCAGAAAAAGCTTGTAGGGGGAATTTTTAGATTTCGTCAATTTGTATTTTAATGTAGTTTGTGAATCGACACATTATGGTCAAAACTGTTCAAGTACTTGCAGTCCTTCATGTATGGACCAACTGTGTGACCGGCATGATGGACAGTGTCTGATGTGTAACAATACACTTTATGGCAAGCAATGTGATGGTAAATGAATACTACTTATAATAACTTATAATAACTTACTTAAATAACTTTCTGTCTGTTTTTTTTCTTATAATGATTTTCTATCTATAATCAAAATAATACAAATAATAGAGGAATGATAAGTACTACTGCACTTCCGACGTGGTACAATAGTTACGGATGCTTGATTGTACATGCCAGAATCGTAGCACTAAATGTTATTGTTTCTCTATTTCATCGATGAATCACTGTACAGAACCTACTCTGCTGTGAGCTCACAGTGCCTGGCTAACCACTGTAACTTCTTAATCAGCTGTGTGGTAACAGTGCCGGACTGACTCACTGTACGGACCTAATCTGCTGTGAGCTAACAGTACAGGACTGAGTCACTGTAAAAGACCTTTTCTGCTGTAAGCTAACAGTAACGGACTGGCTCACTGTACCGGATCTACTCTGCTGTGAGCTAACAGTACAGGACTGACTCACTGTACCGGACCTACTTTTCGCTGTGAGCTAACAGTACAGGACTGACTCACTGTACAGGACCTACTTTGCTGTGAGCTAATAGTGCCGAACTGCCTCACTGTACAGGACCTACTCTGCTGTGAGCTAACAATACAGGACTGAGTCACTATACCGGACCTACTCTGCTGTGAGCTAACTGCCGAAATGACTCACTGTACAGGACCTACTCTGCTGTGAGCTAACAATACAGGACTGAGTCACTATACCGGGCCTACTCTGCTGTGAGCTAACTGCCGAAGCGACTCACTGTACAAGACCTATTCTGCTGTGAGCTAACAGTAACGGACTGCCTCACTGTACAGGACCTACTCTGATGTGAGTTAACCGTACAGGACTGACTCACTGTACAGGACCTACTTTGCTGTGAGCTAACAGTGCCTCACTGCCTCACTGTACAGGACCTACTCTGCTGTGAGTTAACAGTACAGGACTGACTCACTGTACAGGACCTACTCTGCTATGAGCTAACAGTACAGGACTGACTCACTGTACAGGACCTACTCTGCTATGAGCTAACTGCCGAACTGACTCACTGTACAGGACCTACTCTGCTGTGAGCTAACAGTGCCGAACTGACTCACTGTAAAGGACCTACTCTGCTGTGAGCTAACAGTGTTGAACTGATTCATTTTCTGCTGTCACGTACGCTTTGTCTATATTTAGCTCAAGGCTTGTCCGCAAAATTGCAGCTAGCTCGGGAAATTCCATGCATGCAGCAATAAATGTGGAATAAATGTGGAATAAATGTGATTGGTTAGAAATATTAATTATTGTACGATGATTAACCAAGCGACAAAGAGATATTAGTCACATGGTAAACGCCCAAAGGTCTGAAAGATTCTAGATATTACCGCCAGTCTCGTGTTGGAACTCAAAGGAAGATGACATGATCATATTATTGTGTAGATCATTTAATTTAGTAAAAATATACATATTCTGTTTTATTCAATCACAGTATATTATTGTAATTATTGTGAATAGCTTTTTCAAGTTTTGAATTAAAGTATTTGTATTAGACCAGCGGTTCTCAACCTTTTAGGCTCAGCGACCCCTTTTTTTACAATCCCCGCTCTGCCGCGACCCCCACCCACACAGCAATAGAAGAGTAGACAAAAACAATCCATATTTTCGATGGTCTTAGGCGACCCCTGGCAAATCGTCAATCGACCCCCAAGAGGGTCGCGACCCACAGGTTGAGAACACCTGTATTAGACGAAGAGAAGTTTCTTCATTGATTATAATAATAACATACTTAGATCGTCTTATCGACTAGCAACTTCTAGATGATCATCTTATCAACTAGCAACTTCTAAATGATCATCCTATCAACTGACGATTTCTAGATCCTCGGCAACCACGATCATCGACTGTGCTGTTTAGATCTAGATAATCTTCAACGTGACATCTAACATCATCATAGATCACGACAATTGCGCACCTTGCTTGGTATTTTCTTTTGAGCACCATAAGGTTTCGTGAGTTTCTGTTCCTAAGATGTGCGCTTTGTTGTCATTACGTTTTTGCCTATGTTGGGGTTGTGCAGACTTTGCTGAGTTGCGTTCTTGTGTGTTTTCTTCACCAGTATGGGGTAAGTTAGTTTATTTAACTGCTTTTTGAATGTCGTAGCTCGAAATTCGTTTGTCCTTTGATCTTGGGAATGGCGATCTTAAGCAATGTTTATTTTTATTATGTAGGGACGCAGGCTTGGGACTCTGTCGTACTCATGCTTGATTCACAGTGTTGTTTGATATGGCCCGTGCACCTATGGCATTGTTTGTAGGCTGTTTCCTGATTAAATCATGGCACCGAGATAAGGTGTGAGATATTTCGTTGCATTATATGTATACCTTGTGTTTCTTTTGTAAATACTATTGACCTTTATTTATCACTCATGTCATAATATTTCATATACTCATTAATTTGTTAAACGTACAATCTTGTTGTTAACTAATGTACATTCACTTACGTTAGCATTAATATTGTTCACGTTGCACAACTGTTGGTATTCACTACAGGTTCAGTTGAAAAAACCTGTATTCAGTGTTAGCTAGTCACGGCTTCGGTGCCGATATTAGTTGCTTGGATTTAAACTGTCGAGGTGGGGAACCTGGGAACTCGAGGAACTTATGTCTACCTCGATTCCAACAAGCTGCAATCCGAAAACCCACCATGGCACTATGCTGTGAGTTAACAGTGTTGGATTAAGTCATTGTAACTGGATTTCTCTGCTGTGAGCAAACAGTACCTGGATTTCTCTGCTGTGAGCAAACAGTAACGGACTTACTCTGCTGTGAGCAAACAGTACCGGACTTATTCTGCTGTGAGCAAACAGTACCGAACTTACTCTGCTGTGAGCAAACAGTACCGGACTTACTCTGCTGTGAGCAAACAGTACCGGACTTACTCTGCTGTGAGCAAACAGTACCGGACTTACTCTGCTGTGAGCAAACAGTACCGGACTTACTCTGCTGTGAGCAAACAGTACCGGACTTACTCTGCTGTGAGCAAACAGTACCGGACTTACTCTGCTGTGAGCGAACATTGCCGCAAAAGTCATTTTTCTGTAAGCTACATAATTGATTACTTTAAATCATATGCCATATAGACTACAAGGTCTGAAAATGGTAAATTAGTTTTATACAATTTAAAGAATGTTAGTGTTAACTTGAAGTATACAAAGAGAGCAGATTTCTGTCAGGTTTTAGGTATAAACTATTATGAATGTTAAAAGCAGGTGTATTTGTTTGTAACTTTTAAAAAAAAATTAAGTTTAGTATTAAACAATTTTCTTTACAGAAAAATGCACCAGGCATTGTCTGAACGAAACATGTGACGTACACTCTGGTAAATGTCTGGCCTGTAAACCTGACTATGTAGGAGACTTTTGTGACACAAGTAAGTGTTTAGTTAGGATATTTGTATCTTACAAGCTAAATATGAAGTTTACCATATCAAAGCACTCAAATCTACGGTAGCATAAGAAATGTGGCAGGATTTGAATTATTTCTTGAACGACGTCATGTAGCCATCCAGTAGGCATAGACACATAGGATTCTGTTGAAGTAATAGTACCGTGTATTAAATTCCGATTGAGAAATTAGTTGATATTGAAAAAAGTTATGAATCAAACAATAGTTATAATTATTTAGTTGTAATATAAAAAGCTCCGAGGTGTCAGTCAAGACGGTTCTCTTCGGTCCATTTTCTTTTCATCTAGAATTCATTAGTTATTAAGAGAAGAACGATTGTTCAATAAGTTGTGTCAAGGAGAAAGGTCTTAAGAAAATATTTAAATATTTTTCTTGTTTTTTGTTTTTTTTTAAATCTGGATGACCTTAACCCATGCGTGTCTTAATGAGATATAATGTTGAAATAGAAGACGATTGAATAGAATGAACTAATTAATATGAAAATACCTTGGACCAGACTGCTGATGTTGCTATAGGAGTCTCAATATGTTCTGTTGTACTTGCTTGCCTAGTTATTGGTGCTGCTGTTGCTGTTTACAAAATACGAGTCAAGAAAGAAAAAGTAGAATCAAAAGTTGCCCGGAATGATGTCGCGAAGTCACAGAATGTAGAGCATTACGACAAAACGCAAGACGACAATTATCAAGACATTGACTCCGTACATGATCAATATGAGACAATGTCATGTGGAGAGGGTCTACTAATGAAATCAAAAAAAGTCAATTTGAGATGGTATCATTTGATAATCAAGATTACAGTAATGAAACGTATGGAAATGAAACTTATCAGAACGTCAGGATAAAAAGAATGTAAACATGCCTGTTTTAGTATTAACTCTTTCTCTCCGTAATTATTTTCCTGGTTTCGATAAAATTATTATTTAAATTGTTTATTTTTATTTCACTTTTCTTTTATAATTAAAAACCAATAACATTTTTTGTTTGTTGTCAACAAAATGTTTATATTAGTTTATCGAACTATAGGGGAATACATGCTCTTTCTACACAACACAAAAACAAAAACAAAAAATCAATTCAATTTAATGCGGTCAAATCAACGTTGGAATCATCAATTAGCAGAGAAAGAGTTAATTGCTATTAGAAAATATCTAATATTTGACTATTTTAAAGGAACTGTCAAGTGTTAAGTTAATATTTTGTTTTTACAAAGCTTATATAAACTTACTCTGTCTGCTGAATACTTTTGTATACTTCATTTTTACGACACACACTCTCGGATCAAGTTGAAACTTTATACAATTATTCATTTTACCCCAATAAACATGAATCAATATAAAACGATTACCGATTAGTCAATTAAATAATAGTTATTTTGTATTTAACCTGTTATGAATATGATTTACTGTATGGTTTGTCGTTCTTACGTTTACATGTGCTTGTAACTCGTCGTAACAATGTGTTCACAAAAGGTCAGAGATGTATGTTGTGTAGACATTCACTGTAGTCAAGTCATACATTACGGACATGGTTTTCAGCTCTATTGTTTCAATAGGTTCATAACAATGACATTAAGAAAATTACACCTCCAGTATAAAGCTATGTGGCTAAATATTTAGGGTTTTGTTCCCTTCAAAAAATTTATACGTTATTTCTCTCGCATTATTCTCAGATAAATATGAAATTTTACATAATTGTTTATTTTACTTAACAAAGAATGAATAAATCAAGAAATTTACGAATTAATGAAATAGTTATTTGTTAATAGTTATTTTGTTTAATATTATAAAAAGAAATCAATTCTACATTATTATAGTGTTGTTCTTATTATATAAGTTTTTTTAAAATGTATTATAGTCACATTCCAATTCATGTGTGTCCTTGTATAAATGCATTAATATTCGAATTTATTTGTTTGTTCTCAGAAGAAAAAAATGTGACTTTTTAAACAGATCTTAATTTAAAAACACGTATTTAGTTAGCTAATATTGTGTGCAAGTGCTAGTTGTGTATATTATATGCCTAATGTTTGAGGTATTTATGTATGTATGTATGTCCCCGTATAGAAATAAAAACCGCTTGTCTAATCTTGATAAAACTTTGTTTTAGAAATGTTCCTTGGGTACCAATTTAGACCGTAGTGTACCTGTTTTCAAGTTACATGAAGTTACTTCCTTTTGCCAGTCTATATTTATTTATGTCTATGCCTTTATAGAGTTCATTCTTAGCTGCGTGACGGCTTTGCTCAGCGCATGCGTGACCTTTTTTCATGAATGAATATAGGCCTATCTTTATTAGGCGTATTTGTACTCTTTGTACTAGGCCTGTTCTGGTCAGCATGTTACATCAACAGAATGGTTGTTAAACGTTCAAAATATTTAATTTTCAAGAGCCTTTTGAATAATGTTTTACTAGAAAACTATTCTATTATGAATATTTTAATATGAATTTATAGGCCCCTATTTTCATTGCTAATACAACAAATTTTTTTTTTTGAAAAGATAAGATAAACATATTTAAATTAATGCTTTTAGGATCGCCGCCGAAAAAACATTATCAAAAATTAATATTGTTTTAAAAAAAAACATAATTTTGATACATTTTGTTTAATAGGCCTGTTAGTAACTTCGTTTTATTAGCGATCTGTAATTTAAAGTTCAAAGCACAAAAAAATTCGAATGTTGGAGTAGAAATTTAGTGAAAAATATATTTAGGTTCAGAACGTCATCTCGTCCATTGGTACTACTGTAGCAAACAATTTCTGATGAATTCTAAATTTTCCAAAACAAAGTCTTTCTTAAAATAGTTATGATAAATTCATGTGCAATCACGTAAACTCTGTCGTCATATTTGACTTTTCTCTTTTAAAACGTCATGTTTTCGTCTGAAAATAGGAAGGGGGTGGTAGAGTGAAAACGATTAATCGAGTAAGAGTCCTCGCTCATTTTTATCATTTCTGCTAATGATTGCATTTGTCATTAAAGAAAAGGGGTTTGGGCGACTCGATATAAGAATTTAAATTATAGCATAGATAAATTATATTAGTGACATGCTTTTTTTATTTTGTAATTTCTGAACTAAAATAGAAACGAAAAAGTATTGGTTTGTCTGATGGGCGAATGGCGTTGGAAGTGTTCTGTAGTAAGTCCAGTAACTTTGTTTACAAACTATGATTTCTTCACAAAAATAGGACCGCTCCCACCCCCACTCAAAGGGCTTAGGTGGGAATGGCAATAGATCTATTCACCCACCCCCACCCTTTCGGCAAACATGGGAACGACATAGTATAAAGATGGCTTAAAATATCAATAACAAGTTTTAATCATCTAGATATTTAATTGATTCTGTTAACAAGCTGTTATTTTTACAAATAATTTGGACCGCCCACCTACTCGAAAGCTAATGGGGAGACGGGATCGATGCCATCACACTCTTCCCACCCCCACCAAATCGGCCAACATATTAGAGGGGGGGGCGAACTAATGTAAAAATAGGTTAATTAATAAATTCGCCAGAATTAATAACTTAACTGAATAAATTTAGCTCTTGTGATATAAAGGGAGAATAACCATTGGGGGATTATGGGCACGACAAGGCCTTAATTGTGCACGACAAGGCCTTAATTGTGCACGACATGGCCAAAATTGTGCACGACATGGCCTAAATTGTGCACGACATGGCCTAATTCTGCCAATGTGCCAAAAACCCAAAATACAAATACAATAATAGAAACTTTTTTGAAACCTTTAACAAGTTAATGCATTCTATAGTGGCATTCATGAGGCCCTTAAGGTTGCCCTACCGGCCCAATTGGGCAACGGCCCACAGTACATTTGCCCTAATGCCCATATAGCCAGTCTGCCCCTGGCCCCGTTGATATCAGGCCCATCAAAACTAATACTGACGAAATGAAACCGCAAATTCACTTTTTCATGGGACTTACATTTTTTTTTCCGATGGCCTATATGGTTAAAATTAAAATGGCCATGGCCACCAGATTCACAGATTTAGTCTCCATTGGTTTTAATACTCAATTGTCGCCCTTTGTGGACTAAATAGTAAGTGACATTTTATTATTCGTCAGCCCAATACATTAAAAGAGACTCGAAATTTAGCAATATGAAATCAAGCAATCAAAATGCCGGTAAATATTAATAATAGTAATTTAATTTATATTTTTCTATGTGTCACAATCATATGGCGTGCTTATCTTGATCTGAACTGCACAACCAATGATCCTGATTGCCGAGGATCTAGAAAACGTCAGTTGATAAGATGATCATTTAAAAGTTTCTAGTTGCTAAGAGGATCATCTAGAAGTTTCTAGTTCATTAGATAATCTAAGTATAATAAATATATATTCAATGAAGAAACTTCTCCTCGTCAAATACAAAAACTTTTATTTAAAACTTGGAACAGCTATTCACAATAATTGCAATGGTAAACTGTAATTAAATAAAATGGATAATATATTTCTACTACATTAAATGATCTACACAATATAATAATTTATGTCTTCTTTCTTTGAATTTCAACTCGAGACTAAAACAAATCACGTGTTATTCTTAACACAATCAACTCGAGACTGGCGAGAATATCTAGAATCTTTCAGACTTTGGCGTTACCACGTGACTAATATCTCTTTGTTGCATGGCCAACTAATCTGACCAATAAAATACAGCTTAACACACTTGAAGTTGAACGCTGCGATGCCCCATAAGGAAGTAGAATAATAAACCCATTCTACTGCACTGACTTTATTTCTAACAAGTAATTTAGTAAATGATATTTTAAAAAAAAATCTTTCTAATTTCTACTTTTGTTATTTTGTCTTTTAATTTGTTATTATTACTGTTACTTCTGATCTCAATCTCTCTTTTGTTTGTATCTTTTTATTTCTCTATCACTTCTTTTTTTCACTTTAGCATTTTTTCATAATTTATTTAAAGAAATGGGAATATACATGGTAGGGGGGTAGGGAGTGGGTGTCCCTCAATAGACAGCTGAAATGCACAGTCTCATCCCTCCACTGAATGGTTTGTCCATGGTAGGTTGTCCTGTACTCATCTCTAATATTCCTGCTTTCAGAAATCTTGGAGTCACTTTTCGATTTAGAACAATGCAGTTGTGCCCCCAAAAGTCATACGAATTCTCTACATCAGACCGAGCATCATTTACTTCTTCGATGGCAGTATTTACATAGGCAGGTGCAATATTTGACTTAGAATATCTTAACTAATCCTGACAAACCTAAGTAGCCCTGGTTTGACTTAAGAGAGATGCCTCAGAAAATCAAGATTTTTTTATTACTATAACACATGTGTCTCAAAAACATATTTGTTAGCAAGTAATGCATTTGAAGCATTGGTATGTATGCAGATATGGCATACTTGTAGATGTAATAATATTCAAGACGATAGAGACATCAACACTCAACAAAAAATAATGCCCAGCATCTTCACTTACTAAAATCGGGAACTTTTATAAACAGTATATATTAGTTCGCACTATTTAGTCATGCGCTCTGTAGTCGGTAAATTTCGCACTATTTTGTCGGCGCTATTTTATCCGCGCTATTTTGTAGGGTCACCTTACATGGAAGTATAAAAGATTTTTAAATGTATACATTGAAATAAGAAGTAAATCAGTGAAGATTCAGTTTAAACATGATTAAAATAACACACACAATACGTTTTAATAATAATTAAAAAATATAATAATATTCTTTATTTTGCGTGAGAAAATTCTTTTGAAAATAGTACATTGTACATACAAATTCATTATTAGAGCAAACAATTTATACAATAGCAGACACAATTAACTTCCATACCCTCAAAAGCTACGATTTGCAGGCTATTTTTTTAGCGCACGAATCAAAGGTTTGGAACTCACTCCTCATTTATCTCAGACTGAAAACTTGCCTCGCTGTACATTCAAGAAGACCATTAAGACTTATCTGTCCAAACTATTTTTAGATTAGTTTGTCATTACAACTCACGTGTTTATGTTCGTAATGTTATCACAGCGCCTTGAGCCTGTATCAAATTTGTTCACAATGCTCTTAACATTTAATTATTATTATTGTAATTAATATATAGCTTTTATATTATATTAGCTTCTATTAGCTTTTATATTATAGTGGTGATAATAAAAATTATTATTGGCAAAAACATTATAGAATTAAGACATTATAAGCTATTTTTACTTAACGTATTTTTTTTTTCATTTTTGTTATATAACAAGGGCGTGTAGCTATGTGCAGAACTAGAAAGAGTTATAATTACATCATCCTCTAGAAAAGCAGAAACAAATGGACATCCTGATCATTGACAAATACAAGTTGAGTTTTTATCCCATGAACAGTTTGTTAGTGGATTTGTCTTTTTTTTTCCTTCCTGGTTGTCCGTTGTTGTATTGCAGTCAGACTGCTGTGTGGACCTACTATGTTTTGATGGGTAATCATTTCTTTGATAAGCTGGTGACTTCGTTCCTATGTTATTTTAATCATGTTGATTATTTCTGTACTATGGTTGCTGTTTTTCATGGGAAATACATTTGTCTTAACGCAAGGTAGGATATTTATTTTTATTACATTTATTAAAAGCCTTATAAAATAATATCTAATATAATAATAAAGCTTGTCTTCGAGTCCGAAGATAAATGAGGAATGTAGTATTTCCCGTGGCTACGCCGCCCAACTGTGAAGTACGTATTTTTCCACATATAGAGCGTGTATGCTTTTTTTATGTATCTAATGTTTTGTTTTCTCTTTCTTAAAAAGTCTTGATGGTCATGTGGTATAAGCTTTACACTTGTCGTCATAATAATCCTGAGTTATTCACTTTCCTGCTGGTTTCCAGGCGTCCTGCTTGGGGCTTAGAGAAGAACAAATTAATCTTTATTTTTTGTGTATCCTAAAAAAATATAAAGTTAACACTTTTATTTATAACTTTCTTACATTAGCATTTAAAACTAATCTATTTTTCCTATACAAACTAAATAGCTTTAAACTTAATAAGAAGATGCTAGATAGTTTTTACGACGCGACTATGCAAAATCTGATAACATGGAATAACTTGTTGGCAAGGCAACGCTTCATCTTAACTGTTGCGCTGCTTAGAAATCATTATAAAAAGGGCACCAAAAAATCACACTCTCAACACTACCACATTTAAAGGAAGTTATTGAACGAAAATGTCTAAGAAAAATTGGAAAAATCTTGGACAACAGCAGCCACCCGCTCCACCATTACTACATGAAGTGATCGCGAAATGGGCAACTTCAAGACAAGAACAGAGCGGTACAAAAACGCGTTCGTTCCTTACTCGGTTAGACTATATCAACGCCACTTGTTTATCAGGAAACATGAAAAGGACCAAGATGCTTGTGTGTAGGCGCTGATATAACTCTTTATGTTGTCATTGGCAAAAAACAATCTTCATTTGGGCAGCTGTTTGAGACCCATAATAAAGCTTAAAAGATTTTAAAAATAAAAAAAATCACCCTTAGGGTCAGGATTTTGAAAAAAAAAAAAAGAGATACAAGACACCGATTGTAAAGACAGACACAAAAATTATTTTTTTCCCTTGGAAATTAAATCATGAAATAGAAACAATCTGGATATCTTTGTTATGTTTGACCCTTTCCATATGTAAATTATGAGTGAGTCTGGAGGGAATGTACATTTTTGTAAATAGTTATACTGTTTTGTTTGGTGTTATGCACAAATTGTAAGACAAATTCCTTAAGGATAATAAAGATTATTGTTATTATTTATGTGTATGTTTCTGTTGTGTTGTTTTTATATGAGAAAATTATCAATAAAGCATTTGGAGGGAATGTACATTTTTGTAAATAGTTATACTGTTTTGTTTGGTGTTATGCACAAATTGTAAGACAAATTTCCTTAAGGATAATAAAGATTATTGTTATTATTTATGTGTATGTTTCTGTTGTGTTGTTTTTATATGAGAAAATTATCAATAAAGCATTTTAAGTCTTAGTCTAAATTTTAGCTTGTAGCTTTCTTGTACAAATAATGTTCAAGTCTTTTAACTTACAGGTTGTGAATCTGGTTGGTTTGGAGATAAATGTCAATATAAATGCCATTGTGTGAGTACGTGTAACACTTCAGGAGACTGCACTGATAATAAATGTAGTCCTGGATGGTTTGGTTACAAGTGTCAATATCGTAAGTAAATCACTGTCGACATAGTTATCTCTGTCCCTTTAATTTCGTCGTATGACAGTTCACGTACCCAAATCCACTTGTCGAGGTCATCAGCTGTTCCTAGAGAGGCCGGTCCATTTTTGTACGTTGTCCAGCAGCTTTAGTCATTTCACAGCGTTGAAAAGTTATTCCTTTTTTTTTTGGTTAGCCAAAATATTGACTTGTAACATTACTAACTTCTTTGCTTTCTTTCCCTGTAACTGATTCTTTGTAAGACTAAGGCTACTTTATTGATCCTTACGGAAATTTGTAGTGATTACAAGGACTCTTTTCTCATATAAAGACAACACAACAGAAAAATACATATAAATACAACAGACAACGTAAAGAGTTCATTCAGCGACTTTCCTTTCAGAAAAGTTGATATAGAGATCCATTTTGTTTTCACTAAGTAGTGTTTTAAAATCATTTTTTGCTATTGCATGTAGACAGTTTAAAGTTTCGGGAATTTTTAATTTCTTAATTTGGTCTAGTATAATTATCTTATCTTATCTTATATAATACAGACGTTACTTCAAAAAAGAAGATGATTACGTCCTACGCGTCATGCATTTAGTCATGCATATTAACCAATGACTTAAATTCTGCCAAGTCACTGGTTTTCCTGGCTAGCTCAGGCAACCCATTCCATGCTCTAATAGCACTAGGGAAGAAGGAGTATTTGTACAAATTTGTCCTAGCATATGGGACGAGGAATGTGCCTTTATATTTGTGTCTTTCAGAGTATTTTATTAAATTTTGTTTTTGTATTTGAAGATTATGGTTCAGTGTTTTATGTATAATTGCTACTTTAGTTTGAGTCTTCTGTCCTGAAGGCTTTCTAAATTTAGTGATTTTACTAATGGTGTTACTATAGTCAAATGTGAATATTCATTTCTTTTGAATCTCACTGCTCTATTTTGTGTCTGTTCCAGTTTCTTAATGTTTTCTTGAGTTGAGGGGTCCCAAACGGAGGATGCATATTATTGGCCTAACCAAGGTTAAATAACATTTTAGTTTTATGTTCTTATTTGATTTATAGAAATTTCTTTTAATAAATCCCAATACTTTGTTTGATTTTTTTATAGTTTCATCAATATGTGGATTCCATGACAATTTTTCATTTATTATAACACCTAGGTATTTTGCATTTTTAGTCTGTGTTACTGGTTTGCCATGAATAAGATAAGTGGAATTAATTTGTTTTATTTTTTTTGTTACTCTTAACAACTGACATTTTTCTGGGTGGAAAGACATGCTCCAATTTGATTCCCATTTCTGTAATTTATCTAATTCTCTTTGTAAAATATCTGTGTCTTGTGTTGTTTTTATTGTTCTATATATTATGCAATCAGACTTTTCTTACTAAAGTAATGCAATTTGGTAAATCATTTATGTAAATTAAAAATAGTAGTGGACCCAAGACTGTTTCTTGAGGTACACCTGAGTTTACTGTTATTAGGGTTGATTTAGAGACATTTAATATTACAGTTTCTTCTCTCCCTATCAGAAAATCTTTAATCCACTGATGCAGGGGACCATTAATTCTAAAATATTTTAATTTTTTAAGCAAACTATGGTGGTGAACTTTGTCAAAAGCCTTGGAAAAATCTAGTAAGATAGCATCTATTTGTTCACTATTATCTAAACCTTTTGAAAAATCATCAATTAGCCCTATTAGTTGTGTTTCACATGATCTATATTTCCTAAAGCCATGTTGGTATGGGGTGAGGACATTTTGTTTGTCTAAGTGGTTTATGATGTTGCTACATATTATGTGTTCTAAAATTTTACATGTGATGCTGGTAAGTGATACTGGTCTGTAGTTTCCTGGGTCAGATTTTTCTCCTTTTTTAAATATGGGGGGGGGGGGGCATTAGCTTCTTTCCAGTCCTTTGGTTCTCTGCCCTGGTTAAGTGAAGCCTGAAAGAGTATTTTGAACACTGGGGCTAGCTTATTGCTTAGTTCTTTGAGTAATCTAGCTGGAATACCATCACGTCCAGACGCTTTATTTGGTTTGGTGTTGGCTAATAGTTTTTGAATTCCATTTTCTTGTACTACTATATCTTCTATGTTGTCTACTTGGTTCAAATTCAGTAATATGTCTTTGTCTCCTGGGGCTGAGAATGCTGATGCAAAGTATTTGTTTAGGATGTTTGCTTTACTTTCATTATCATTATGTATTACTTTATGTTCATCTTTTTATGGCGCTATGCCTGTTGTTTCCATTTTCTTAGACTTAATTAGTAATGTATGTTACTATTTTAGAAAACGATTCCTTGATAGAAATAACTTTTTGATTATTGAAAAACATGACATTGCACATGCCTAGAAATGCCGCACGTTCTCGTCAACTTGTCTAGTCTAATACTTAAGTGTAAGAGGTCATTGTAAAAAAAAAAAGGTAAAGTTCCCCTTTCAGACCTTGAGAATCTATGGGGGGGGGGCATCTTTTTCTGTGGTTACCGATAACGAAAGTGTTATGTCCCCAGCACAACGACCAATCGCTTAATTTGTCCCCCACTAAAGTCTGGTACTCATCAGAGACTGGTGGACTCAGAGGCGCCCAAAGAAAGTGAGAAAAAAAAATCTTAGTCTGCACCAGGATTTGAACCCGGGAATCCGGTTCAGATACCAATCACTTTTTTTTACCGCTCAGCCACAGCTTCTCCCAAGTCGTCATAAAATTGTCTTTAATGTTTGCAGACGAATCCAGTCCCTCCAAACACCCACAAAACACATACAGAACACACACAAAACACATACACAATCTTAAACAACGTTTAATGCAATTCATTGATTAAAAAAATGGAAGTACTTTTCTAATCATCGGTTACCTAGAGCTGACACCATTAAGTTAAAAATAGCGACACTTAATTTGTATACCATTTTAAAGGTCATCCTTGACAAGCGTTTCACAGAAATCTTACTAAACTATGCTTGCACTAACAAGTGTCCTGACACAGCTAGAGTCCAAAAACTAAGTTCTAGCTAGTATACAAAGACTTCCATAGTTATTGACAAATTCTATTTTTAGTAGGAGAAAAAAAAAGCTTAAATAACATTCGATGTCCTTGAAGCAAAGATGGCGACTAACTGCCAACTCAGCTATTTTTCTCTATAACCCTACAATCTTTTAGGTATGTCTGTGATGATTCAAATATTTCTAAAATTTTCCTATCTTACAAAAACAAATTTGAATAGCCATCGTTTTCTCAATGATATGTCTAACAGGTTTTTGTGTCAGTTTAGTTAATTTGTTGGTAAAGTCTGGGTGGAGAATATGACAATTACCAAATGATTTGGATGTCAAAGAGCGATCAAAAAGATTAAAAGATAATATATATATATATAAGTAAAGTTCCCCTTTCAGACCTTGTGGTCTATAGGGCAGATGATGTAATGGTCATCCACGGTTAACGAGGGTGTCATGTGGTCAGCATAACGACCAACCGCCTTTACTTTTCCTCAACAAACGTCAGGTATCCAATAGAGCTGGGTGAACTCAGAGGCGCCCTAAGATCTCGAATTAATAAACCCCAGACTTCACCAGGATTCGAACCCCGTATATATATATAAATGATTGAGATATCTTGATATAAATAATAATAAAAATAAACAAAGAGAAATAACCCTGAGGACTGAATCTAATTTATTTTAAAACTTTGGAATCCCCTACATTGACCATTGACTAGTTAATTTTTACACAATACATTAAAAACAAATGTAAAAAAAAAACAATATTCTTTTTCTTATAGTGAAAGGATGAAAATAAATAGTTTATAACTAGTCATAGATGCTATATATAGATTCCAAAAAGTGTTTGTTGTTCAATATCAATACTAAATCTATATCTCTTAGTGGACACTGATTAAATAAAAAAAAGATTATTTTTAATACGGTTACAAAAATAATCAAGATGTATTATCATTTTGCTACATTCAAAAGAGGTCAGAACATGATTTAAATAAAGAAAACCAAATTGATTTTTATTTTTAGAGAACAAAAGACTCATTTTAAACATGTTGAAAGGGGAATGACTGTGTAGTATTTAATTCGTGTCTTAGGAAAATGCATTTCTTTCTCATTGCGTGTAATTGATAAAATAAAGAAAAGTAGGATCTGTTAAACACTGTACATTGCTTAATTGAAGATTAAACCAAAACAAAAAAAAAGGGGGGGGGAAGGTTCACGTTTAAAATAGAATATAGATTGAAATTAGAAGGCGAAAAAAAAAAGGTTAATAAATTGTATGAAAGGTACTCTTTTGTTGATAGCTGGGGGGGAATGGAGAGGCAAAGTAAAAGTGTTGCTAGAATTAAAGGCCCAAATATGAGTGCGTGTATGTCATCCGCTAGTGATACTTACTAACTATATATTCTAGACCCAGGAGTTACTTTCAGATTATGATGTAATATAAAAAATTTCAGTTTCGAAAAAAAAAAATCCTCCAGCGACGACTCCGACTTTGTGTGTGTGTGGGGGGGGAGGGGGGAAACTAATTCCAAATCTCCTGGTTGACAGCAAAGAATAATTTCATTATGTGAAATATGAGTGATGGTTGTGAGCCTGTTAAAACATTTTTAATTAGTGTATACTATTAAAGAACAATCTTGTTACACTACGTACATGATATGATTAACGATACAACAGCATCTCCGTCTATGTCAACTAACCACACGTTGATTTCTAGTTTGTTTTTGTTTAAATAAAGCAAATTTTTTTTTTAAATCACCATAGAAGACTCATCTAAGGGAATGAACTAGGCACTGACAAGTATATCACTCAATAATGTACGAGTTATTTACCTTATTTGATATCAAACAAAATAATGAATTACCGATAATTAGTTTAGTAGTTTGGTTAATGAAAAAAATGTGTTCTTCGTTAGCTACAATAAATAATTGTGTCAAGTTTCAAGTTGAACAGAGATTTAATGAGTGAGAAACTGCGTGTTCAACTGGTCAAGGGGACGAAACCTTACATACTATTTAGCTGTATATGTGAATACTGAAGGATTAATTTTCAATGTTGGTATGAAACTAAATAATTAATTATCAGTAATAAATCGATTAATTGTTTTTTTAATTGATTCCTTCCTGTTTATGCTAATGAGAAATTGTGCTAAGTTTCAAGTTGATAAAAAAAAAGTGTGGGAGAAAAAACGTGTACAAACTTTTAACAGACAGACAGACAGACAGACTGTGGGAGTGAAGACGTGTACAAACTTTTAACAGACAGACAGACAGACAGACTGTGGGAGTGGAAACTATGTAAAATAAATGGAGAAACTTTACATTTTAAATCTTAAGTATTGGAAAGCTTGATGTTGTTATGTTTGTTTGTTTTTTCCTTTGAGTGTTGAATTTCAGAAAATAATTGTGAATTTCAAAAGTAATTGTAATTAGGCCTACTAAGATTAATTTAAAAAAAAAATGTGCAATAAGTTTAGTTACAAAATGTCTTTTTGTTTTCTATGACAGGTGATCTGGTGCATTTGTCGACTCGTAGAATTAATAAAATCATAGCAAATAACAAGAATAAAACTTGTATAGAATTAAAACACCATGATAACATCACTCTCCAATGGAAAGACTCGTACGTTTTTACTTGGCTGAGAATAGACTTTAATAATGAAAGTAAGTTTTTTTTTATGCTTTTGCATTACTAGTATTCTTATTTCTCCTCATAGTCACATGAAACTTTAAAACAAGAAAATATTTTAAAATAATACTTTAAAAAATAACATATATTAAGCATAGTTGTATCAATCAGTTTGGATCAGTCATATCATTAAATGTGTAATAGATCTAGTCTAACAATAAAACAAGGTTACAAAGACAGTTTGTGTGGAAACACAAACTCAAAATCGCCCCTCCTTAGTGGTCCACCCAGGCAGGCTCCAATATTTTCAGAAAGAACATCTGAATGAAATTATACCAAAGACAAATGAGAGTTAAGAATGGAGAAAGAAGGTTGACAGATCTTGTGTAGTGCCCCTGCGGTTCAGCAGATCAAAGAATAGGTGCAAGTGAATGCAAAGTTAGATGTGAACCTGGCCTAACTAGTTTCCCTTTCAGACCTTTTGGTCTATAGGGCAGATTATGTAAAGTTCATCTGATTTTGTGGCCTACGGTTAACGAAGGTGTCATGTAGCCAGCACAACGACAAACCGCCTTTACTTTTCTTCAACTAACAACTAATGTCAGGTACCCTTTAGAGCTAGGTGGACTGAGAGGCGCCCAAATATTCCGAAGCTGAAAATCCCAGTCTTCACCAGGATTCGAACCCGGGACCCCTGGTTCGGAAGCCAAGCGTTTTACCGCTCAGCTACCTCGCCTCCCCTGGCCTAACTGAAGTCTTAGAATTAATGTAGTTGTTTTGAAAAAGCTTAATCTCTTATTCGAATGCTCAAAAAATACAATACGATACATCTCCACTAAAAGTAAATGTCCAAGAGAATGCAATTTACAAGATTACTATTCGTCTTAAATTTAAGTCTAACTTATAATGCATAAATAGACCCATAGAACGGTATTATCTACTTTTTTAAAGTCACTTTTATAATTTATTACAGCAATAAAATGTATACAACTATTTATTAAAACAGCTAACAAATGTGAGATTTGGGGAAACATAATAAAACTTATTTTTATGGCAGTTCCAGAACTTATCACTGATCTACAAATTCTATTACGGCAAGACACAAACAAATCTTCAAGTTACCTCCCTTGTCATGATAGACTCTTCTATATTGTGAAACCACAGACGATCGATGTGAAATGTGATTTTAATGGAACTTTCAAAGAGCTGGTATTAAAAGGAAGGACAATCCAGTCAATTTGTACTTTAAATATCAACGGAGGTAAACAATATTACATTTTTATAAATTATTTTCAAAGAGAGATTACGCGTTTATTTGTTGCTAGTGAATATTTTATTATGTAGAAAGACTATATAAAAATATAGAAAGTAGAATGTAAACTACGTTTTTTTTTTCTGTTTTGTAATTTCGGAGATCAGTCAGCAAAGAACATGTTGATATCATTTCAAATGATATTGTGACATGTGTGTGGACGAATGACACAAAACTATCAAAGGGGGAGTGAGTTTGACTTCCGACTCGAGCAGAATTTTATTTCATGAGCACGTAAAGGCAGAACGAAAACCTCCCAGATCATCCTTCATTGGTCCGCAGATTGGACTGAAGCTTTTTTTGAGAATGCTCTAAGCCAGGGGTGGGCAACATTTTTCTATCGAGGGCCGCATTAATTAAATTTGGGAGTAGGGGGCCACATATTTATATGTATTTAAAATTTGTAAAATACAATTTCAATTCTCTGAAAGTAATAAATTACACAAGAAGTTCTATGACACAAAGCAGGTTGGCTTCATTTGGTGTTCTTTCCATGAGCGTGAAACAGTAAATGTTTAGAAATAGATGCGATAAATTCTAAATCGGTTAATCAGAAGATCGAACAATGAAATTCGAGTTACTAAATCTCATAAAAACAAATAATTTTTTTGGTCACTCGCTAAATATGTCTATTTTGATTGTGGCGCCCCACAAACATATTCTTGAATCTAGGCCGACGGAAACCTTGCTACGCCACTGGCTTGGAGGTATGTTCTCTGAAACTGAATCAACTTCTGCATGTCACTAGAAATAGTTTCACTTTTCGGCAAAGAAGAATGACAAAACCTGTTTTCACTTACCAATAGAAGTGGGAAAGCTATGATTGAGAATATGTAACAAGCACATGCAGTTCATTAACAGGCAACTAATTTCCAAACTTATGATACTAAACAAACATAAAGTATCACTTCCACTGTTCATTAGAAAAATGAATAACACAGTCAATGTCTATCAAAGAACATAACTATTTCTCCCTAAGATCCTATATTATTCTCACTACGTTGTCCACGTTAAGTCAGTGGATACTACTTTAGTACCGAACATCGAATGTTTTGTTTCGAAATCTTCAATTTCTTCTCGGAACTACCTTTAATCAAAACCTCTATCTCTAATAAGTCTGAGCACTGTAATCTTATTATCAGTTATATGTTTGATATTCAACGCAACTTTGGGCTAACTTTTCCGTTTAGAGTTTATGGTGTAGTAGATTACTGTAGAGAATGTTCTTTAATATTATTAACAGTCAAAGCACGGGCTCTTCCTCGCCTCCTTGTTTCATTCCAGCCCAAGACTTTCAACAAAGTTCTTCAAAGTGTTACGACGTGGGGTTGAACTAAAGAAAATAACTCACTGATTCTCAGATCGCTGGTATCTCTTCGATTGCAGAATCACAATCCAACTAGGATCAATCAATATCCCCGATAAAAAGAAATAATGTCACAATCTCCAAATCAAATTTACATATCCCAATTCACAAACACAATAGAAAACATTCCCTCATTCCTCAGTCAAGAAATCCAAACTCATAACTCTAGTTTCTTAACACATGTACACACTAGTTAAGGTCATTTACGCCCAACAGCATAAACAAAAATCACCCTAATTTGCACGTGAGAAAAAAAGGTTAGTCATGGAGGGTTACAGCACTAGCATTGAACAAATATTGGCGTGAGTTTTTTACTCTGGCTGAATACTTCGAAATATTGCCAATAAAATTAATATTTCGTTGACTTTCAACTTAGAATGACGTGTAGAGACAATTATTTCTTTAGCCTCTTCATCTCGAGTGATAAGAATCAGACGTTTCAATAATTTATAAATAAACATATAAAATTACTGTATATAATATATTTGCACTTTTATATGTATAATCTGTGTGCACACCTGGTTTCTGTAGGTGTCCTGGGAGCATATTGTCGTAATTTGCTCACCCCTGCTATAATCATTAAAGTTGATTTCACAAACGTAATATTTGTTGCATCACGATCACAGTTAAAAATCTATGTTTTTTATAACGGAATCACTTTTATTGCTAATTAACAAGTAACTAACTTTCTACTTCTTTTATAAAACTTTTTGTTTCAGGTCGAAATGTTGCTTTGAAACAAAACACAACTCAATCAGGTATTTATACAGATCAAACTTATACAGCAGAGTATTCCAACAGTTCTAACGCAGTGGATGGAAAAGATTTATATCAGTTCAGTCAGAAAAGTTGCGCTCACCCTTATTCTGTTAACAAGCGAAAACAATTCTGGACTGTCTTCTTTTCTCCACATGTTGTCATTGAGTATGTTCTCTATGACCGACAAGGTAATACACATTTCTATAACTATGATAACCACTGTTTAAAAGTTTTGTGTTTCTTGATTTATCGCAAGAATATTGTATTGTGACAGTGGTATGGTCACTTGTAATATCAATAAAGTTATGTGTATACATTACAAAGCGGTTTTCTTTCATATTTTAATTTTTTTTTTTTAAATTAACGTTCAGTTATAATTATACCTATAATTCTCAAAGTCACACTCACATTGTGGTATGTTTATTATTTGTGATGTTCTATTTATAGTGTGATTCTGTTGTTTGTTAAATTATTTAAACCATACATTTTAGTCAACATAATTCTCAACTTTCGGTCGCTGTTACTTTTTAAGAATATTGTTACATTTTTACCTCAATAGTTTGACCAGTAAGTGTTTAAAAAACCTTTTACATTTTACCTTTACCTATCCTTTGTGTAATGGACCGTTGGGGAACCATGCATTATTCGTCGAGCGTCTTTCAGCATTCCTCTCTGATTTTTGCCTAAGTTAGAACCTCTTTCATTGGCAAGCCCGTCCATTCGTTTATGTTGTCTTACATCGCTTTTTCTGTCTGCCTCTTCTTCTTTTTTCTGGTGCTGTTCCCTGAAGGAAGGTCCTTACAACCCCGAATTACTTATGTTGCTTTCAATGTAAAAAACAAATTCATAACTAATGTATTTTTAAATTGTGTTATTTTGTGTTACAGAAAACGCTGAAAATTTTGAAGGATTCCAACTAACTGCTTCCTCTGGGAGTAAAATACAATTTAAATATAGAGACGTGCCTAAAAACGGAGAAAACAAAATCTATAGAATCGCTGAATCCCAAAAGAGTATAGTTACTAATGTAACAATTGATAGAGACGATGCACTGAATGTTTGTGAAGTCGAAGTTTATGGAGGTTAGTGAATTAACTTCTAATCCTAGTTTCACAACATAATAATACCCATAGTTAGCTAGTACGTTTATGGAAACAAAATCTGGGTGGGCTGAAAAACCTTGAACGCTAATTTCAAAAACGTCTCAAATGAATTTCCAACAAATTAAACTGTTGTTGAATATCGCTGATAAAAGAATTACTAGCTTGTTGGTCAAATGGGCAAAATTATTGTTTGACCGTTACAATTTTGATCTTCACAATATAAGAAGGAATTGTAAATTTGGTCTGAGAACTAGATTTAGATCTCGGTTCTAGAGCTAGCATCTGTTTTGAAAGGACTATCGCGTTAGGAAATTTCCGAATGTATAATATAGGTGATTCAAAAGTTAAATAAATTAATATTCCGGAAAATTTTGCAAATCGTCATCTAACTGTATATCTTAAATCCTATCATTTAATTAACTCTAAATTCTCAAAGTCTAGATTTAAAGGTCTATCAGTAGAATTAGTAAATAAAAAACATGGCGTTGAAATTTAGTGACATTTTATCTAAGCTTTGCTTATATCTTAAGTAAATCTAATATAGCTGACATCTTGACTCCATATCTATAACTAGATCTACATTTTGATCTTATATGGCCTCCTTCAGTCGTAACGACTATGGCTCATCTCGTAGAATACTATTACATGTGACCCTGGAGTCCTTTTGAGAAAGACTTCCGTCCACATATATCGCAAGTGAAGGTGACTTCCGCCTTGGAACTTAATCTTCATTAAGTGTTCTAAATCTGAAGTCTAGATCTAGTTTTAAATCTAGTTCAAATCTTCTGAAAATACCAATAAAAAAATGAAACATGTATGCATTGGATGCGGACAGAATCGGAAACATTGTTCGTTTTTTAGCTGACGAATTCAACCAAACATTTTTGTTCCTTAATTTATTTTGTTTATTATTTTATTATATTTAAAGTTTAATCATGGAGGTATTATCTTTTTTTTCGAAAATGTATTTTTAATGTTTTTCTTCTTTAAATAAATATACCAACTTTTTATGTTTTATTGTAAAAATTCTCTTCTAGAATGTCCTCCAGGAACATGGGGATTAAATTGTTCTCAGTGCACGACAGGATGCCCTCACAATTGCCAAGTGGATGACGGAAACTGTGAAATAAAATGTCCAGGATTTATTAACCCCCCTTTTTGTAATCAGAGTATGTGTTTCTATTTCTACCTTCTTGTTCTAGAGCAACCATTTTACAAAAGTTATTATGTCGCAAAGTTGTTTACAATTTTAAACTATTGTACTCACATCTGTTAATAGATGACAAAAATAGTATTTAGCATGCCTCTGTTTTAGAAGGAACTTAATGTAGGGCGTAAATATGACTCTGATATAAAACAAAAGTCGTCTCTAACGATTTAGGTATACATTTAACAGTTGATGTATATCTCTTAGAAAAGGAATTACTAGCTAGTTGAAAACACAGGTAAATTTCTAGTTTGACTGTTAGCATTTATCAAATAAAAATTATAAAATATAGTTTTGCTATATATGTAGATATAGATCTAGATACAACATCGTTATTTGAAAGGACTATCGCGTGCTTGAAACGACTATAGAATTTCAAAAAAGTTCCGAATGCATGGCTTTTTTGACTTCATTAATAAATGGTCTGGAAATATAATCCCATAGTCTTCTAAGTCTAGATCTAAATACTTATCATTGGACTATTATAAAGTCTAGATCTAAATACATATCATTGAAATATTATAAAGTCTAGATCTAAATACATATCATTGAAATATTATAAAGTCTAGATCTAAATACTTATCATTGAAATATTATAAAGTCTAGATCTAAATACTTATCATTGAAATATTATAAAGTCTAGATCTAAATACTTATCATTGAAATATTATAAAGTCTAGATCTAAATACTTATCATTGAAATATTATAAAGTCTAGATCTAAATACTTATCATTGAAATATTATAAAGTCTAGATCTAAATACTTATCATTGAAATATTATAAAGTCTAGAAGATCTATACATTCGCTTAACCAGGTTTTTTCTCGGGGATAGACAGTAAGGGGTCGTGGTAAAAAAACATTTTTTTAAAACCTAACATTCATTAGATTTTATGAGAAAAAAAGATCGCTCGAAAAGTTTCATAAAGGAGGTATTGTAAAATAGATGATATCAATTCGAAATGAAATGATTAATTTACACGAGATCAAAATAAATTCTGCTAAGGGGCCAACTTAATTAATGTATATATTTTATTTATATATTATATATATATTGTAATAACTTAAGTGAGGCAACTCAACGAGGCACATATATGTTTATTTACACGACATCACAGGTACACAAAACAACATCTTTCTTAGGCACAGTCTTCTCACTTCGGCTCTCAACTTGGGCGGGAATCTTTCTCTTCCTACTGTTGACATCGTTTTCAGTCTAGTTTATCACAGTGCGCACCTTCTAGCTTAGATGGCGGTGCGCATGCAGAGTTATAACAATATATATATATACACACATATTGTGATGACCTTACTCAAGGTATCACTCAGGTCCAAGCATTTTATTATTTTTTTATAACATGCAATGATCAATTTTTTTAAACTTAGCCCATCGAGAGCTAAAATCACCATCACCATTACTCCAATCCAACCTCCCCCCCTCCTTGGCACCGACGTCACATTTTACCTTACCTATCACGTGCCACACTAGACTCTCGACAAGAATACTCTCCCTTTACCTATCTTGACACGTGCCACACTAGACTCTCGACAAGAATACACTCCCTTTACCTATCTTGACACGTGCCACACTAGACTCTCGATAAGAATACACTCCCTTTACCTATCTTGACACGTGCCACACTAGACTCTCGACAAGAATACACTCCCTTTACCTATCTTGACACGTGCCACACTAGACTCTCGACAAGAATACACTCCCTTTACCTATCTTGACACGTGCCACACTAGACTCTCGACAAGAATACACTCCCTTTACCTATCTTGACACGTGCCACACTAGACTCTCGACAAGAATACACTCCCTTTACCTATCTTGACACGTGCCACACTAGACTCTCGACAAGAATACTCTCCCTTTACCTATCTTAGCGGACATCCGTTGCCCCCTCCTATGCACTCCACCGGCGTGGACGAAGGTGGACTGGACCTTCCCTACCCCACGCCAGGTAATGCTCTTCATTGCCGACTCCCCCTCGGGAGCGGCGGATCACTTCTAAGAGCCCACTCAGCTCAACGCCTCCGGAGAAGTTTTCCCTGATCGACAATCGCTAGCCTGTATCAAGACATAATATCCCTTGCTCTGGCCAAGCCCTGATCATCTCCCCTTCCCTTCTCTGACCACCTGGGTGTCAGGTGGGTTATTTACTTAGATAGGGTATGATATTACGGTCCAGTATTCCCACCTTGAACAGTATAAAGCAAGAATCAAAAGGTTATAACATACAGAAATACGAGCGCCGAATAAATGTTATTCAACTAAATAGTAAATAAACGGCAATTGTTCAACACTAACACTATTTATGTAACAATAAGTGAACTTACACAAGTTAACAACCCAAGCGGAAGTTTAACAATTTCATGAGTATATAACGTATTATGATAAAAATGATGAAGTCTAAATGGTACTTACAAAAGCAAGTACACATAATCAAAATATTTACAATAGATATAGCACACCTTAACATGCGGTGCCCCAGTCACTCAGGGCTCGCCATCCCCTCAGACCAACAACTTCATACACCTCAACAACGATAGCTACGATCGTCTCCAAGTGCAGAAGGCGACAATCTTTCCCATAGCTCAAAGCCTAACACCCTGAAACGAAAAGAAAACCTAGATCTAGCGATACCGCTACAACAAAGAACTTTTCAATAGCAACACCCGTACTGAAAGATCATCCTCCTTAATAAAAATAATGTACTAACTTACCGTTACACAGGATAAACAGAAAACTAGCTACCCAGCTCACAAAAGAAGCTCTATCTCTCTCTCTTGCGGGAACTAATGATGACGTTAACACACACACACAATATTCTAAACAACAAAACGCACCTAAAATAAAAACTACTTCCTATGCACTAAAACACAAATATTAAACACAAAGAAAACTTTACGACACTGGGCAGAAAGACAAAGGGACAAGGGCGGACCAATTTCCTGGTCTTTCAATTCGCACCTTCACGCAATGTCTATCCCCGAGAAACTTTCGTCTTGATCAAGCGAGGACTTCCTACTCAAAGACGCCAGATAGTCTACATCACATTTGCGAAGTATCGCCCCACCGCTCTTTCTCCACCCCCTCTCCATCTTTAAATGGACAAACCTTTCAGTCCGACTGTCTCGCTCGAGACCTGATTGGGAGCAGACGTTCTCTTGCTCGAGATCTACACTTTATCATTTGCTTACTTTCACTTTGGATTGGTGGTATGTAACTTAGTGCTTGAGAAACATTTTACTATGTGTATATATTTGTGCTTTTTTTTACTACATTACTTGTGTACATATATTTGTGTATTCTTTATGGATATTGTAAGTAGATTACTTTTATGCTTATATTTTATACATGGCTTTTTGTGGCTAAAGATTCAAGCATGTCCTGTATTCTAAACTAGAATTTATTAATAATTCTTACCACATGCATTTATCTCGGATAAATAATCGCTCACCATGAGCCTTTTGCGTAGTACTATTGATCAATTCCTTGGCAGAAAATTTTCATAATATTTTTGTAACATGTCATAGTACCAAGAATGTATTTACTCTCATTCTTTGTTTATCGATGTATTCATTTTATCGGCCATGCTGGCCAAAATATATTACTTAGGTAAAACCATGTTATTTACTTGTTCTCTAGTTTGGAGACTTTGTTACAGCTACGTTTACTTGTGTGAAATCATGGGCGAGTATCAGCCGTTGATCTCCCCTTCCCATTTCATCTCATTTATGTAAGCAATATGTGTAATGACTGTTCACCGTAACTGGTGAACCTTACCTGTATTATCTTATTGCGTATTACTACTTGTTATTACAATTTATGGTATTTCCTATTATTATTACTATCTCCCTTAGTGGGATACAATATTTATTTGTTAGCTGCCTTTGCTATGTGTGAAACTAGCTTATGGTTTCTGTATTATACCATCATTCTGAAGTTGTTGTTTTTTCTCAAAATGCTATCTATGTTCCAGTAATGTCATTAAGGCTAACCGACTTTTACATGCTGTCGTTGCAGCTTTTATTCCTAGATAATCAGTACCTATCAACCTATCGCTGATACCTGATTTGTTGGCACCATATCTGCAGACACCAGCCCTACTAACACTGCACTCGTGTCCAAACGACAACGCTAGCCAGAGACTCGTCACTGGCCTCGCTTACAGCAGCCGCAGCTGATTCCTGGCCCAACAAAGAAGAGTTGGACTGCAAACAGCTTGGACCCACTACGCCAGCCCACCAGCAGACAACCACCATCACCAGCCACACCTGTCTCATTAAGGCAGCATCGGACACATACGCTAAGAAACATAGGCTAATGACACTCAGACCACTTGGCCTCCAAGCATCTAAAGATGATATGCCTGTATATGTAATCACACTATATCTCCTCCCAGTCTACTAATTATCATTATATCTTTTATCCTTTTATGTACAATAAACCTTGTATATATTTATATAAACTTATATACAGTCTTTGTTGCCTGCATTTTAACGCTGTGCTTGTGCATAATTTTTGCAAGTGTGGGTTTTCAAACTATAAACCCCCTAGACACATTATAACGGCCAACATTTTAAATCACCTTGTCATATATATATATATATATTCAAATTATGATATTTAAGACATACTGTAACCAAAATGTTAAGATGTAAATGTATAGAATAGTCATCTTTCTCTTTCTAACCTTCTTTATTTTCTCTTCGCTGAAGATGGGCACCAAATATGCATACTAAATAACAACGCCGGTATTTTACTCATAATAATTTCATTAGATTAAAATCTGCATTGATGATCATAAACTTAAATATCAAAATATTATTATCCACAATCCAAAGTTACATAACAGTTCGCCTCGTTTTCTTCCGATTCGGCCAATAAACTAAGAATGAGTTTTTTCACACTGATACACAAATACTTTTTAAAAATGTATATATAAAAGAGTCGCTTGTATTAGAGCAGTGTTTCCCAAAGTGGGTTACGCGTACCCCAGGGAAGATTTTGGAGGGGTATGTGTTGCACCTCATTAACTATGCTGATTTTTTTAAATATCCATTTATTATGTTCTGTTAATAAATTAAAGTGAGGTGGGGGGACGAGGGGTACTCTGCATTACACAAATTATAAAAGGGGTAGACATAGGTCAAAAGTTTGGGAAACATTGTATTAGAGTATAGACAAATGTCTACATTAATCTATGGTACTAAAGAATATTATTATAAGACATGGTATTGTCAAACAGCCATTTATACAATAATTAGGTCTGTCTTTGTTAAATATCCATGCTTCAAATATTGTCTTTTTTTATATTGCCTCTGTGTCAAAATGTTTGAAATATTTCTAGCATGTGAAAGCGGATGGTTCGGAGATGGATGCAAATACCAATGTCATTGTGAAGGTAAATGTGACACTTCAGGATATTGCACAAACAACAAGTGTAGTCGTGGATGGTTTGGTTTCAAGTGTCAATATCGTAAGTAAAAGAAGTGTTATTTAATAAGATAGTGGTACGTACATATTTCCTTCTTCCTGTTCAACCATAGAAAATTCCGACACATAAGCTTTGTGTAACAGAATCGAAAGAAAAATAATAGGCTAATAAAATCGATTTCGTACACAGTGATGATAGACTGTTGGAAGAAGTAAGTATTAGAGATGGAAAACGAACCGAACCCAAACCAAACGAACCGAACTCGAACTCTAATAAAACTGATCGATACAGACCAAACCGATGGAACTGTCCTTACCTTGACCGAAGTGAATCAAAAGATTTTGCAATATTTTTTTACTAAGAAAAAAAAACTTAGTTTCAGTGAGATGATTTGACAGTTATTTTTTTAATTTTTGGAAAATTCAGCTGGATCAATTTGGGTTGTCTTCTTTTGATTCACCGCGAGTGCTCCGTAACATTGACTAGTTGTACATCTATGAAATGGGAGAGTCGAAGAAATGAAAAGTAGACTCTGAATGTAGAAACTACCTAGAAAAGTAGGACAGATCTTTGCCTTTTGATAGACATTTTATTGGTATAGAGATGTTTGTGGCTGTTTTTAAAGAACGTAACTTTAAACAGCATTATGGAATCAAAAACATAAACAAATGTTGAGGTATTCTTAGTTTGAGTCTTCAAGACGAAATGGTTTCGCCAAGAGATTAGAGGATTTGGCGAGACTATTGACCAAGTAGGGACAAGAGAATGAGTCGACGGTTAAGCCATGGCACAGAGTTGCTCACATTTTAAGTAGTGAAATGATACTTTTTTTTTTCGACATGCAGGGAATGCTTTAGAGGTGATGTAAGAAATATGTCATGAAAATAAGAATGCAGAGTTAATCATGTTTACCATAGCGCCGACATGTCTGATTGTGTTCAACTCTTGCTGCTTGATGGCTGTACGAAAAGCAATTTTTAAATCACAGAAACGAGATCTGCTATGGGACCACCACTGGCAAAAATCTATTCAAAGAAGTTTCAGACATCATAGAGGAGGAAGCTTCTTTCCTTTGATAGAAATTAGTGGGATTGACAACTGATATCGCCTACCAGAAGTAAAATATGGTCAATTCAAACGGAACCTCTGTGGTAAGAAGTTGAGTCAGGCTGACTTACACTCCTTCTAAACGAAATTGCAACTCGGAAAGGGGTGAAACCATTGTGGCGTAATCGCCTCACAGAAGAGCATCTAGATTCACTGCTTCAACATGGTGTCTCATCAATGCAGTGGGATCTTCAGAAGTAGATTTTGGATAAACTTCCTACATTCCATGAATTAGTGTAAATATTATATTCACGTGGGAGGCGTGGGGGCTGACTTGTTAAACACTGAGTTTTTTTTATTTCGGGATCATAAGGTCATCTCAAAAACAATCTCTAATGGATACCTGATGTTAGTTGTGGAAAAGTAAAGGCGGTTGGTCGTTGTGATAGTTACATAGGACGTTCGTTAACCATGGACCTCAGAAATAGATGACCTTTATATCCTTTGCCCTAGTAAGGTCTGAAAGGGGAAACTTTTTTAAAAAGATATATCCACGGGTTTCTAATTAAGTTTTTTTATTATAAAATGTTTTTTTTTGTATCTTTTCTTTTATGTGGCCCGCGACACGAGTGTTGGAAATTAAAATGGCCTACTGGCCGAATAAAATTATACATCGTTGTTTTATCTAATTGATAATTGAATTAAACATTATTACATGTGCCTAATTTTGCTTTCATCTAATTTAATAACATCGTACCGAACCCGAACTTTAGACCTTACCGAGCCGAACCCGAACTATACTTGTCTGTCAGGGGGAGGTATGACGAGAGTGAATATGTTAATTTGATATTTTGGTCTGATAGTTATATCTTTTTGTTTATGTACTCCTAGGCCCAGGTTATGCATGTGAATAGTCTTGCATGTGTTATGAACTGAATGGTTAAGTCTTCGTTGAATGTGCGAGAAAGTGTGTTAAGCCTGTGAGGTTTTGTTTCCGGTTCAGGAAGGTTGGATAGTCGCTTCCTGGACTGGTGCTGATGTATTTATATTTCATTTATTAAAGTATTTCTTATAATTCCATGTTAGTTGGAGTTGAAGTATATTTAGTAATTGTTCTTAATTGTAAGTAACTTCAAACGAGCTAAGCAAAGAATAGAACCCTTACATCGTCATCAAACCAAACCGACACGAATTTTAAAAGTTGGGTTCGATCACCATCTCTAGTGTGTATGATTTGGATATCAGCGCGTCACCGGCAGCATGTGGCCCGAAGTATTAAGTTTTAGGAAGTACTGCTCTAAGCAACACACGGGGACATTAGTAGTACGCCCAATGCTGAATTTAAATTGTGTGATGAAACATATCTTTATGCTTGATTGTTTCTATGAAGGACATATCAGTACATTTTTTGTTGTCAGTTTTTCCCAAACTTTTTTCCTTATCAAAACACTTTACACATTCTGACTTTAGAACGGAATAATTAGCTTATTTATTAGAGAGATAATTTCTTACTGTGACCTACTAGTTAATTATTCCAGTAGATCGTGCAACATCTAGTCAGGCCTTACGGTACGCTAGGGTTGCAATATCCAAAAATGAATGCTCGCATTGTAATTCAAATGTTTTAAATTTTCATTATTTTTTTGTGTGTTTTTAACACTTGCATACTTATTAACTTTATGATTTATATTATAGATGGAACAGTATCTACAATATAAAACATAAAGTAGTAAGGCGTATGTGTGTATGTCTGTATGTATGTGTCGAATAGAAATCAAAACCGTTTGACCAGTCTTGATAAAAATTGGCATAAATGTTTCTTGGGTACTAACTGGAATAGTAACGCGTGTAAAGTAGCCCTAAAAGAAGCTTAAGACTATGAAAAAAAAAGTTGACCAACTCTATGAAAGTATTACTATTTCATGGGACAGGGCATATATCCATATTTACATGAGACAAGACCGAAAGGATCTAGATTTAATTTAAACAACTGCACTTTGCAAAAATATTTTTTTTAATTTGACACAAAAAAATACAAAATTTAGTCCATTCATTTTATAATTCAATAAAGTTAACCTTCAAATTTGTGTTTCAAAAGCATTTTTATAAAAAATTCCTTCAATCTGCGAATTTAGACGCCCTGAAGTACTTTCTAACCAATTTATCGCGCGCTTCTGTCGTGCACACGTAGCATGCGCTATGAGGTTCTATATGGGGGATATTAAATGTTCTAACAATAATTAATAAGCTTTTTGAGCACTTGAATTCAGTCTTATTTACATTTATTTTACATCATACTATTTTTACATTCACGCATTCTCTTTACTTATATATAACATAATTATTTTGTTTAATTTTTTCCAAAACACTCTCAGTTACTATACGAGTAATACGCAAATGAAAACCCGAGGGCCGCGGGCAATATATGGCTAGTTATTTTTAAATCTTTTGTTTCTATTCAGACAATTATTGCAAATAGCATCTAGATCTAGGTTCACTACAATTAAGAATGATCAAACTCTTCAAGTGCTTACACAGTACATATTACATTAAAATATACATCTTTATTAATTTGTGTTAATTACAAAGTTTTATCTGAAATTTGTATGGTATTAAAAGACTCAGTAATTGTAAAGCATTATATTTATGGACCATACATCTACATTATTTTAAGGTGATCTAATGTACTGGTCGTACCTTGAAGCCAATAAACTAATATTTGACAACAACGATGACACTTGTATAAATTTAAATAATGATTCTATCGAAATACCTTGGAAGTGGCCTAACGTCTTCACTTGGCTCAGAATAGTCGCCAAAAATGAAAGTAAGCTATAGTTAGAATAAATAATAATTAGTTCACAAATGAAATTTCATGCACTTTGAAAAAAATAGACAATTTGTATGTTAAAAAAAAATATCTCAAAAACAATTTATTTAAATACTAGAAAAAAAAATCAACTTTCTTTTTCAGCATTTCTTACTGATTTAAAAATTCATTGTTTACTGAACTAAAAATTTACCTTTTTTAAAAAAAAAATGTTTTTCAAAATGACCTAAAACTTTTTTGTTTCAGCATTTCTTACTGACCTTAAAATTCAGTTTAAAAAAAATGAAAAACAGGGTAGTTTATTTCTACCCTGTGAAAATGAACAATTCTATTTAATCGATTCTCGAACACTTGATGTTTGGTGTGACTTCAATGAAACATTCCAGGTGCTGAAACTGACAGGGAAAGTCATACAGTCGCTTTGTACTTTAAACGTCAATGGAGGTAATTAGATTCTGTAACACCAAACAGATCTTTCCAGAGCCCTAGCTGTTAAGAGAAGGGCCACCATTAAGACAACACTGCTCTATTTGTAATAAGGACTACTTTTTGTTTTTCTCTGAAATGTATATATGTATATATGTACATATATATATGTGTGTGTGTGTGTGTGTGCGTGTGTGCGTTCGTGAGTGCGTGTGTGTGTGTGTTCGCGAGTGTATTTGCGTTTATACATAGGGATAAGATTTACTGGGCATTTGCGTTAGGGTTCGGAATAAAATCCCCCTCCCACTCAAAAGCCCTTGATCCACAAGTTGCGCTAACACATAATGTAGCCCGAGGCCTAATTAGTTTTTTTTTTTCATTTTTAAATGCTACTTTAAAATTGAAAACTGTTACATTCTAGTCCAAACTTCCGGCGGACGGCGAAAGTTGATGGCGAGCAGACGTCAAATCCTGAACATAGGAGACAACAGTCTAGAGCTAATACCACAAAACATTCTTCTTTATTTCAAAGACAATAATAGACAAAGATTAATAACTAAATTACAAATAGATAACTTTAGAATGGTAACTAGTTAAACTTAAACAGTTGATACAAAATAAAATTAATCTACATAATAGCATAACTTCGTAAAATAGTTAATGAAGGAAAAAGTGAAGAAAATCTTTATTACTATTTCTAAGCTCCAAAGTCTCCAACGTGGACTTAAAGACTGAAATAGGAGATCTACTTTTAGTCATTAAAAACAATTGAATTTCATTAAAATAAAAACGTAAATCATTATATGATGTGTATGAGATGAAAACTCTAGAAATATCATATAGCCAATACGTCATTACGTCATGCCACTGTCAATAGTGTTAATGAAATGTTTAAACATTCTACAAGTCTACCATGGACAATAAAGCAGCTAGATAAAAAACAAATATGCTGGTTGAGATTTAATGTGTTTTGTGTGAAATATTACAATATTTCCGAAAAAAAAATTTACAATGTAAAGTCTTTATTTAGGTTAAGTATAAAGTCTTTGATTTTGCATATTCGCAATAGAGATTTTGGGAGGTATTTTGTTTGTTTAAATAAAGGCATTTGTCGGTATCATAATGTTTTCAATATATGTTCCCTACTAGGTCGAAATGCTGCTTTAAAACAAAACACAATTCAATAGGGTAGCTACACGAGTGTAAAGTATACTGTGGAATACACACAAAGTTCCAACGCCGTTGATGGGAAACCCAAAGAAACAAATATCACACAAAAAAGTTGTGCTCACACAACTAAAAACGACAAAAGTATTGCTTTCTGGAGTGTAGAGTTTCCTCCCCGTTTGGTCACTGAATATGTCTTATATGACAGAGCAGGTAATTTTATTTCGTTGTTAGTTAAGATAAGACAAATTGAGATACATTATCATTTAAAACATTAATGAAGTTTATGCACTATACAAATATGAATGTGGACATCTTGTCCCTTTGTATGGCCCGAGGTAAATACTCAATATTGTTAATTACGGCTTCATGTTTAAAATAATACTGATTTAAAATAGGTTTGTGATGAAGAAATATATTCTTGTCCAGTTTTATATATTGTCATGTTCTCTTTTGTATATATGTGCCTATGCAATGATATAATTACCAGATTAGTTGTCCTCACATTTATACAATGAAAATAATAATATAATAATAATCTTTAGCAGTCCTTAAAAGTGGAAAAGTCGGAATTAATTTTGTAGAGCTTTTACCGACTATTTAGAAATATCAATTCTATAGCAGTGGCAAAAGTTTAAAAAAAATTAAATATTCAAAACACAAACAGTCAAACTATATCCTAGTATATCAAAAAAATTATAAATATAAATATATAAAATATCAATGTTTGCTTTAGATTTTCAGAAGATAAAGAACTATTAGATTTGTTGAGATTCCACTACATATAAACTCTGAAAGTAGTCGAGAAAATACACATTCTTGTAAGCACTCTCAAATTTCAAACAAATAATACAACATGCAGAAGACATGTTAACAATCGCCGTGTTGTTACTTTTACCTTAGTCAATAAATATAAAAATAAAGAAAAAATGTAATGTGAAGATCTCTAAAATAATGCGCACAATTTGTTATTCTTATCGTTTTTTTATCTGTCCCTTTCCTAGACGCTGATAATTTAAATGGATTCACATTAACTGCTTTTTCAATAACTGATTGGTTACTTACTTTCAAGGACACTGTTAAAAATAAAAGAAAAATATATGGAATATTAGATCCAGGAAAAAATGTTGTCTTCAATGTAACTATAACTAGAGCAAGTGTCCTAAATATTTGCGAAGTGGAAGTTTTTGGAGGTAAGTGACAACATTTGTATAAATGTACGCTACACTAAGAAGTTTATTTGGAAAAATAATCACTATTTCCACTTCTCGCTACTTATATTGACTATTATCAACTTCTGTAATATATTCTTCGTTTTCTAGAATGTCCACCTGGGACCTGGGGATTAGCTTGTACTAATTGCACTCAACCTTGTCATAATGAATGCCACGTTGAAGATGGACGATGTGTCAATTTATGTCTGGGTTTTACTAATCCTCCATCTTGTGATCAACGTATGTAATTCTATAAGTATAATTTGTTATGTCTCCTTTTGTTTAAATTCTCATAGATAAGCGAGAGAGAATGAAAGATAATGAGCAAATGAGTATGTAATTTAAATCTTGTTGGACTGATTCTTATCTCTCCCTCTCTCTTACTCTTTCTCTCACTCTCTCTCTCTCTCTCTCTATTATTATATAAATAGATAAATAATTAATTATCAATAGTTAATCAACTACTTGGTTAATTTTTTAATTGCCTCTTGTCTTGTCAGGTAAAAGAAATAATTGTGCAAAATTTAAGCTTGTTCCAAGTTTGGGTGTGGGAGAAATAATGTATACAAACTTTTTGCCAGACAGACAGACAAACGGAATGAGTTGATATATAAAAATTTTAAAAAATTGGCAATGTTGGTAACAACGAAATGGTCATTTTGACAACTGTTACATTTTGACAACATAGTTACATTAATAAATTATTCAATACTTATACATACGATACATCATAATTACATGATTACTTATATATATATATATCTATATTTCTATCTATCTATATGTATATCTATTTATATATATATATATATATAAATATATATATATATATATATATATATATATATATATATAGAGAGAGAGAGAGAGAGAGAGAGAGAGAGAGAGAGAGAGAGTTACGCGCTCTTGACAAGATGGCTGTTCCCTGTTTACAGTTATCATTTTCGTTTTGTTGTATAAATAAAATAAAATAAAATTACTTAAAAAGCTATTCAACTAATAAACTAATATCTTTAAATTATAGATTTAACTTAATTCAGCATTATGTCCACTAATTAATTCAAATTAACAACTCTTAGTTTAGGACTATTTTGTTTCACTAATCAAGTTAATATCAACTAATCCTTATAATTTTGTATTTAATATTATTTAGTCTATATTTATTTTTATATCCTTAGATTTTTGATCTAGTCAGTCTTAGAGTCAGACTTTAATTAAGGCCTTAGACCTACTAATCATCTACTAATACTACTAATTATAAACTAATAGTAATACTCTATATAGTTAGTAAAACACATAAATATATTGGCCTACAATTAGATCTAGATCTAGAATTAGCTCTGGATCTAGTCTAGGTCTATACTTTAAATAAACCATTTGATTGTCATTGTAAATTAGCTATCACTTTGGACTTAGACTTAGCTTAGGCCATCTTAGGCATTTTTAACCTTAAACTAGATTTAGACTAGACCTTTAAAAAAAAATCAACAACAGTCATCATGAAATTGCTCTGGCTATTTATCCTAATAATTACTAAATACACACTAGCTGAACACAGAACTAGATCTACCTCAATCAACACTCAACTTAAAAAGGAAGAAACAGACATAATCAATCATCACACTTTAGATCAATGCAACTTAAAAATATTGCTGTTAATATTAATAGCAGGAGATGTAGAGTCCAATCCAGGGCCTAGATCTAAAGATAGATGCAACATCTGCAAAAAAGTATGCACCATGAAACAGAAAGCCATTCAATGTGACACCTGCGATGAATGGTACCATGCATCACGTCTCCATATGAATACACCTGTGTATTATGCCTTAGGCAACAAAGATGCATCATGGCACTGTGTACCGTGTGGGTTACCTCAGTTTACATCAGGACTGTTTGATTTCTTTTGATGTGGACCCTTCTAACCCATACAACATCCTAAACACCATCCCAAAACCAACTCACCAACCACTAGAGAGATCCACCTCTGTTAAACCTAAATCTACTAAAATTAATACAACAGCCTCACGCAACAAATCTACTAAAGAAGTAATACCAAAATACCTTAAAACCTTAGTAATACATTTTCAAAGCATTAGGAACAAAACAGCAGACTTAGAAATTTTATTAGAATGTGAGAAACCAGACATAATTGCAGGAACAGAAACTTGGCTACATCCTGCAATTTATAATGCAGAAATTTTCAATAGTGATTATGAAATGTTTAGAAAAGATAGGGCTGATAATCATGGAGGAGTTCTTTTAGCAATAAAAAAACCACTCTTATAGCGGAAGAAATTACCTTACCTAACTCAAAAAATATAGAATCAACATTTTGTAAAATTAATACCACCTCAACATCCCTTATAATAGGCAGCATTTATAGACCACCAAATTCTAGTTTAGAATACATGCAGGAACTATGTAATCAGATTACTACACTTAAAGAGACAAATAAAAATGCTGTTTTTTGGATTATGGGTGACTTCAACCTACCTGATATAAATTGGAAAACACTAACCATAGATAAACACCAAAACCTTAAGGACATAAATGAGCTTTTCATAGAAACTTTACACAACCCAAGTTTAGATCAAATCATTTAAAAGCCAACTAGATTAAACAACACAGACCTGAATTAGTAGTTGATTATGATATTTTCCCTGGTCTATCAGACCATAAGATCATAAAAATACACAGTCAGATAAAAGCAGTAGCCAATACAAAACGCAAAAGAAAAATCTTACTCTGGAATAAATGTAACCTAACACAACTACACCAAGCTGCATTAAACTTTCAATAAACATTCGTATTAGAAAGAGACATTAACCAACCAGTCGATGACCTCTGGAATTTCATTAAAAACCATCTTAAAAGCATATAGAAAATCCTATACCAACTAAATACACATCAAACAAAATAAATAAATGCTGGTTTAATAATAGACAAAAGAAGCTTTGTAAACAAAAGGAAAACCTATATAGAAAATTTAAAGAAACCAAGGCAGAAATAGTTTACAAAAAGTATATAAAAATTAAACACCTAACCCAAAAAGTAAGCAGACAGCTGCAGAGTGAATACATAAACAATGTAATATCTTAAGATAACAACAAAAATCTATGGTCATGCATTAAGTCTAAGAAAATGGAAACAACAGGCATAGCACCATTAAAAGATGAACATAACATAATACATAATGATAATGAAACTAAAGCAAACATCCTAAACAAATACTTTGCATCAGCATTCTCAGCCCCAAGAGACAAAGACATATTTCTTAATTTGAACCAAAAAGACAACATAGAAGATTTAGTAGTACAAGAAAATGGAATTAAAAAACTATTAAAAATTATTAGCCAACACCAAACCAAATAAAGCGTCTGGACCTGATGGTATTCCAGCAAGATTACTCAAAGAACTAAGCAATGAGCTAGCCCCAGTGTTCAAAATACTCTTTCAGGCTTCACTTAACCAGGGCAGAGTACCAAAGGACTGGAAGGAAGCTAATGTCACACCCCCGCCCCTATTTGAAAAAGGAGAAACATCTGACCCAGAAAACTACAGACCAGTATCGCTTACCAGCAACACATGTAAAATCCTAGAACACATAAAATGTAGCAACATCATAAACCACTTGGACAAAAAATGTCCTCACACCATACCAACATGGCTTTATGAAATATAGATCATGTGAAACACAACTAATAGGACTAATTGATGATTTTTCTAAAGGTTTAGATAAAAGTAAACAAATAGGTGCTATCTTACTAGATTTTTCTAAGGCTTTTGACAAAGTTCACCACCATAGTTTTCTTAAAAATTAAAATATTTTGGCATTAATGGTCCACTGCATCAGTGGATTAAAGATTTTCTGATAGGGAGAGAACAAACTGTAATAATAAATGGCTCTAAATCAACACCGATAACAGTAAACTCAGGTGTACCTCAAGGAACAGTCTTGGGTCCACTACTATTTTTAATTTACATAAATGATTTACCAAATTGCATTAGTTCAGGAACAAAAGTCAAATTATTTGCAGACGATTGCATAATATATAGAACAATAAAAACAAAACAAGACACAGATATTTTACAAAGAGAATTAGATGAATTACAGAAATGGGAATCAAATTTTAGCATGTCTTTCCGACCAGAAAAATGTCAGTTGTTAAGAGTAACAAAAAAACTAAAACAAATTAATTCCACTTATCTTATTCATGGCAAACCAGCAACACAGACTAAAAATGCAAAATACCTAGGTGTTATAATAAATGAAAAACTGTCATGGAATCCACATATTGATGAAACTATAAAAAAATCCAACAAAGCATTAGGGTTTATTAAAAGAAATTTCTATAAATCAAATGAGAACTTAAAACTAAAATGTTATTTAACCTTGGTTAGGCCAATAATAGAATATGCATCCACCCCTCAAGTCAAGAAAACATAAAGAAACTGGAAAAAACACAAAATAGAGCAGTGAGATTCATAACAAATGAATATTCACATTTGACTAGGGTAACACCATTAGTAAAATCACTAAATTTAGAAAGCCTTCAGGACAGAAGACTCAAAAGTAAAGTAGCAATTATACATAAAACACTGAACCATAATCTTCATAAGATATATATATATATATATATATATATATCTTATCTTATATAATACAGACGTTACTTTAATAAAAGAAGCTGATTACGTCTCACGCGTCATGCATTTAGTCATGCATATTAACCAATGACTTAAATTCTGCCAAGTCACTGGTTTTTTGTCCTAGCATATGGGACGAGGAATGTGCATTTATTTTTGTGTCTTTCAGAGTATTTTATTAAATTTTGTTTTTGTTTTTGAAGATTATGGTTCAGTGTCTTATGTATAATTGCTACTTTACTTTTGAGTCTTCTGTCCTAAATTTAGTGTATTTACTATATATATTAGACATATTCTACCCGCGACCCGTGGGTCTTTATTTCGTATTACTGTCTATATAGTCACTTAGAGTGTCTTTAAAACATTTAAACGAAATAATAATGTAATAAATAAAGCAAATGTGTAAATGTAAAAATAGTATGGATGAAGCCATCAAATCAAAATAGCTAATAGGCTTAAATCCATTTTTTCAAATTAAAACATTTGCCTGTAGGCCTACATATATTTGATTAAAATTTAAAGTGAATAGACTTAATTTTGTATGTTCATGTGTTAAAGTATAAAGTAGATCTTGAGTTAGACATAGATCTAGAACTAGAATAATCTTAAGTTAAAAATGGGCTTTTATAGAGTTCATTCTGTGTGGGGGAAGGCTTTGCTCTGCGCATGCGTAACCTTTTTTCATGAATGAATGTAGGCCTTTCTCAACACGGCTACGCAGCTTTAGCGAACAGCGAACGAATGCATCAAAAATGCTTTAGAAAAACAAATTTGAATATTAATTTGATTAAAATATGTAATGAATGGACCTATAATTAGTATGTTCATGTGTTTAAGGATAAAACTATTTTTGCAAAAAGAAGTTTTATCATCGTAGATAAAGACAGAGTTCAATAAGAGTTTTAGACCTAGGAATAGACTCAGTAGAGAGCTTTGTTAATGTGTATCCATTTGGTAATGTCTAATGAAATAATGTGCATCGGGATATCTAAATTCTCAGATATAAATAACGAAACACAAATTTGAAGGTTAATTTTATTAAATAATGAAATCAATAAACTATATTTTGTATTTTCATGTGTCAAAAAAAAGTTAAGTTCTTAAAATTAGATCTAGATATACATCCTTTCGATCTTTTCTCATGTTAACATTGTAAATATGGCCTAGATCCATAAAATACTATAGCAGTAATAGAGTTGGGTTTTTTTTTTAGGGTCTTAAGTTTGTTTTAGGGCCACAATACATACACTACGGTCTAAGTTTGTTCCCAAGGAACATTATTAACATTGCTCAAGCGGTTTTTATTTCTATACGGGGAAATACATACATACATACATACGCCAAGCATTCTGCTTTATATAATAGATACATACATACAGACATACATACATACTATATATATATTAATTTACACAAAGTCTTATAACACATCTTGCATATACATTTTCTTCAATTTGAACTCAACAGAATTTAAGTTTTAATTTTGCACATTTTAACGGCATCTGGTTATTCTTTAATTGCAGTCGTTTCTATTTCTTATACATAACAATTGCTTTATTATATGTTTGAAGAGGAAACTTCCCTCTTGCTAAATAACGATATAGCTTTTTGATGGACAACACTATCACCAAGCTTTTCCTTTCAAGGATAGAATATTTCTGTTCACGTGGCAACAACTTCCTATTGACAAACTTTTCTAGATGAAATATGCTATCTCCCATTTGACTATGAATGCCCAATAAGACTTTTGTTGACGCATCTGTCTGTAAAAAAAATGGAAGAAAAGGATAAGGCAATCTAAGAATAGGTTTAATCACACAAATAAGCTTGTATCTTTTTTAGTGAAACAATACACTCGTCACTCCAATTAATTCTTACGAATCTTTCCTTCTTTCATACCTTTATAAATGGAAATACCAAGTCATAATACTTAGGTTACCTTAATATGACGGGAAAGTTATACATTCACCTAAATCACTAATTTACTTAATATATACCAACAAATAAAGTTTACCAATGTCAAAAAAAAATCTAAGTAATGTCCCATATATTTGTATTATGTATAGTGCCATCATATTAACTCACTGCACTCAAACCAGTGGTTCCCAAACTGTTTTGTCTCGTAGATCCCTTTGCCATGTTTTCTGGTTTTCGGTAGACCCCCTTCTTAACTTATATTGCATTTTTACAAATTCATCAACTCCATTTTTTTTTTAATTTTTAACTGTCATGAGTCGAAGAGTGAAAAAGTAATTTAAAGCTACATGGAAAGTTAAAGAGATATATTTTTTTAAATTAATATTTAATTTCAAAGTTAAGCCTATTAAAAGAGCAACATACATTACTGGAATCATCAAATACATGTGAATTGTTTTTTGCAAATACATGACCTATTGCTACAGATATTTTTTTTTATATATAGTGATTTGTTTTTATATGAAGTAGTCCTTCAAACATTAATTAATAATTGATTGGCTTAAGTATCATTGTAAAAGTTTTCGAAAAAGCAGTTTCAAGTGTATTTCTTGATCTTTCTGGCTCAAAGACTATATTTGAGGAACTGTTTTTAATTACAGGAGAAGGGGCAAAGTCGAATGACTTGCACCTAAACCAGTAAGCTTTGGACAGGAGGGGCTCATTAGCCTAGGCTTCCAACCCACCTAGCAGAAGGGAAAAACTTAATTCAAACATCTGCTACCTCGCAGCTATATGTGCCTATCTTTTTATCAGTTTTGCATCATCTCCAATGATCGTCCAACGTAATTAGTTTAATATCGTCATAGAAATACACTTAGGCAACCGCTTGTTTGTCAAGAAAGGAATGAATCCCTATTTGAAATAATCAATGCTGTACAATCCACATTTCTTTTTCTTAAATATTAGTTACATGGAGATAAAAGTAAGCTATTCAAATAAGTATTGAAATGAAATGTAACAATATTTTTTGTTTGATAAACAAGATAAGTATTTAAAGGATTAAGCAAGGTTCAAATTGTATATTAGTGTATGAAATAATTACAAAAATGGGATGTGAAAATTGAAGTCTCCACCTGCTTAAACGGTATCCATTATCGTAGACACCTATGGACATCTCATAGACCCCTAATTTATTTGTCACTTTCGTAAACCCTTTGGAAGTCTCCGTGGGCCACTGGGGGTCTACATAGATCACTTCGGGAATCACTGGTTCAAACGATGAAGAACAACCACTATATTTCTCTGCCCCCAAATTGTCCAAACATTTTAACTGTCATCTATACATCCGCCAGATTACCAATACCAAGTGATCTTCCTTCAACACTTGGGCGTATCTTACCAAATGTATCTTCCTAAATCTATCTTTAAATTCCTTCCAACTTCAATTTAAATGGTAAATTTATGGCGTTTACTGTATCACGATCTGGAACTAATTCATAGCTAGAATGTTTCTTAGACTCATATGTTATGTTTGTTTAGAGACATGTTCAGTAATACCCTTTTGATAGTACCCTTTACAGCTTTTATAAGTTTTGTTTCGATCACATTTGTTTCGACCTGATACTTTTCATCATCAGACCTTAAGTCTATTTCACTACCACTGCTAGAACCACTTCCATTTTATACTTGTTCGCCTGTCTTAATCTTTGAAACATCTTTGATTTCTATGACAAACATTTCTCCGACCTCCATCTTTACTTGCCTGTAGAAACTGTCTATAAACATCAATATTGGTAGTAGCATACAAGAACTGTCATTAACTTCTGACCAACAAGACTGACAAAGATGAGGAACACAATGTCCAGGATAGTACTCTCGTGATTAAAAAAAAATATCTACATATAGTGTATTCGTAATATACTTCGGATTTACTAGGTTGCGTAAACCATAAAAAAATTATTTTTTTTCTAGATTATACATATGAAATAATGTTGTTTTCATTTAAATAAAATTTGATTTACAAGTACTCTCTTTCTTTTATAAGTGTTGGCATTCTTTTAGATATTATCATAGCATTTTTTTTTTAAATGTTTAAAAAAGTTTAGGAGCTTCACAAAACTTTAACCTTTACATGCTTAAATCCAACTCTACTCCGAACTGTTTAAGTTGTTTTAGATTTAACGACTACATTATTAACTTATCATGTTTTTTTAATTATTTAACTTAAAGTACCTTTCTTTTTTTAAAACTATTTTCCAGCATGTAATATTGGAGATTATGGTATTAACTGCACCAAGCAATGCTCCAGCAACTGCAAGAACAATGAATGTAATCCAAAGACTGGTGAATGTCTTGAATGTAGTCAAAATGGAACTTACTTAGGCACTTGTGATAAACGTAAATTGTTTAAATTATTGAGCTAATAACACAAGTCTAAAACAAAATTATTTAATTTTGATTTTTTTTTCAAAAAAAAAAATATAAATAAAAAAATAATATAAAAAAAAAGCTTATGTTAAGCGTAATTAGTTTGGATGGTAATAATTAAATTTCAAATAGATCCAAATTAACAAAGAAATATTTTTTTTACCAATAGTTTTTTAATAGCGCAGTTTTATGCTTTTAGGTTTCTCCTACTCTATTATCCTATCACTTGTCTAGACTAGTAGCAGGGAAAATGGTGTGTGGGGGGGGGGGGAGAATGGCAGGTTACCGAGATAGCTTTTGAAATGTATTTTTTAAAAAGTTGTTCATCTTGAATTCGAAATTGACGTTTACGCCTTCTTAAATGTTCTAGAGAAGAGCTTTTGCAAATACAAGCTTTTATAAAAGCCTAATTTAACTTATACTGTCCGATCTTTCTGGTACAATCTCCTTCATTCGATTTATACCAAACAAACTAATTTATTACCATTAATTAATTGAATAACTAATTGATTCTTGTTATGTCAGGTACCAGAAATAATTGTGCAAACTTTCATCTGGAGTGAGAGAAATAAAGACTTCAAAAATAATAACAGACAGACAGACAGACAAAATTTTGTAAAAATAGTTGAGCAATGACTTTAGTAATAACTATTTTTACAAAATTTTGTAAATAATTCTTTACTAAAAATAGTCAAACTCATAGTTCAACAACATTTAATTCATTGATCAACACAGTCTCGAGAAAAACTATTTTCTTTAACACTTGAAATCGATGTTATGGCCACCTTCAGTCGCGAAGCGACTATGGATCATCTCATGGAAATGAGATGAATTCCTGGGCATTAGTTGTGGTCGGAACGATGTCGCCCACACATCAGTTCCCCCCACTCCACGCATCTGATGTATCCAAAGGAACGATACAGTTTGGGGTCAGTGGCGTCGCAGGTTCTGCCAGAGTGTAGCACTGGGTGCTGCAAACTGCCTTAGTGTTACTAGATCCTGATTTTTCCTCAGGGTTGACTCCCGAAGCCTTTCCCATGATTGGGCATAGATACAAGGCAACAGAGGTTCTAAATCAGAGTTTTCCTTCTCCTAGGTGGGTAGCCAGCCATGGCTAGCGAGCCCCTCCTGCCCGAAGCTTACTGGTTAAGGCGCCAGCTACTCGCCTTTGCCCCTTCTCCTGTTTCTGAGAACAGTTCCGCCGGACTCAATATCTGAGCCATACGTGAAGGCCAGGAGTTGGACTGATTGTCAGAAGCTATCTGAGATGCATGCCATTAGGAAGCATTTAATAGGTAGTGGAGTGCTTACATTCATTACCACTTCCGGCAATGACAACCTTGCAGAACCGAAATCGATGTTATTGCATTACATATTAATGGATTTCACCCATTAACACAACACCTTGCATTTGAAATCTCAAGCAACTGGGGTTTCGTATACAGTTTTATAGGCCAGCAATCAAATTATTTAGATAGATTGACTATTTATAAATTGTACATTTTTGTCTAGCATGTGATGATACAAAATGGGGACTGAATTGCTCAGAAGAATGCAACGCAAATTGCAAGAAAAAAAACTGTAGTAGATTTGACGGTTCTTGCTTAAATAGTAAGTTTTTCGATGTTTTATATTGCTACCATGTTAATCCAAGTTATCTTATCTTATATAATACAGACGTTACTTCAAAAAAGAAGATGATTACGTCCTACGCATCATGCATTTAGTCATGCATATTAACCAATGACTTAAATTCTGCCAAGTCACTGGTTTTTCTGGCTAGCTCAGGCAACCCATTCCATGCTCTAATAGCACTAGGGAAGAAGGAGTGTTTGTACAAATTTGTCCTACCATATAGGACGAGGAATGCGTTGTTACTTTTGTGTCTTTCAGAGTATTTTATTAGATTTTGTTTTTGTATTTGAAGATTATGGTTCAGTGTTTTATGTATAATTGCTACTTAACTTTTGAGTCTTCTGTCCTGAAGGCTTCCTAAATTTAGTGATTTTACTAATGGTGTTATTCTAGTCAAATGTGAATATTCGTTTGTTATGAATCTCACTGCTCTATTTTGTGTTTGTTCCAGTTTCTTAATGTTTTCTTGAGTTGAGGGGTCCCAAACGGTGGATGCATATTCTATTATTGGCCTAACCAAGGTTAAATAACATTTTAATTATGTTCTTATTTGATTTATAGAAATTTATTTTAATAAACCCTAATGCTTTGTTTGATTTTTTTATAGTTTGATCAATATGTGGATTCCATGACAGTTTTTCATTTATTATAACACCTAGGTATTTTAAGTTTTTAGTCTGTGTTACTAGTTTGCCATGAATCTTCTGCAAATAATCTGACTTATGTTCCTAAACTAATGCAATTTGGTAAATCATTTATGTAAATTAAAAATTGTATTGGACCTAAGACTGTTCCATGAGGTACACCTGAGTTTACTGTTATTGGTGTTGATTTAGAGCCATTTGATATTACAGTTTGTTCTTTCCCTATCAAAAAATCTTTAATCCACTGATGCAGTGGACCATTAATCCCGAAATATTTAAATTTTTTAAGCAAACTATGGTGGTGAACTTTGTCAAAAGCCTTGGAAAAATCTAGTCAGATAGCATCTATTTGTTCACTATTATCTAAACCTTTTGAAAAATCATCAATTAGTCCTATTAGTTGTGTTTCACATGATCTATATTTCCTAAAGCCATGTTGGTATGGGGTGAGGACATTATGTTTGTCTAAGTGGTTTATGATGTTGCTACATATTATGTGTTCTAGGATTTTAAATGTGATGCTGGTAAGTGATACTGGTCTGTAGTTTCCTGGATCAGATTTTTCTCTTTTTTTAAATAGAGGGGTGACATTAGCTTCTTTCCAGTCCTTTGGTACTCTGCCTTGGTTAAGCGATACCTGAAAGAGTATTTTGAACACTGGGGCTAGCTCATTGCTTAGTTCTTTTAGTAATCTAGCTGGAATATCATCAGGTTTAGACGCTTTATCTTTAGATATTACATTGTTTATGTATTCACTCTGCAGCTGTATGCTTAATTTTTGGGTTAGGTGTTTAATTTTTATATACTTTTTGTAAACTCATTCTGCCTTGGTTTCTTTAAATTTTCTATATAGGTTTTCCTTCTGTTTACAAAGCTTCTTTAGTCTTTTACTAAACCAGCTTGTATTTATTTTGTTTGATGTGTATTTAGTTGGTATATGATTTTCTATAATGCTTTTAAGATGGTTTTTAATGAAATTCCAGAGGTCATTGACTGGTTGGTTAATGTCTTTTTCTAATAAGAATGTTTGTTGAAAGTTTAATGCAGCTTGGTGTAGTTGTGTTAGGTTACATTTATTTCAGAGTAAGATTTTTCTTTCGGGTTTTGTATTGGCTACTGCTTTTATCTGACTGTGTATTTTTATGATCTCATGGTCTGATAGACCAGGGATAATATCATAATCAACTACTAATCCAGGTCTGTTGGTTAAGAAGAGATCTAATGTGTTGTTTAATCTAGTTGGCATTTTAATGATTTGATCTAAACTTAGGTTGTGTAAAGTTTCTATGAAAAGCTCATTTATTTCCTTAAGGTTTTGGTGTATATCTATGGTTAGTGTTTTCCAAATTATATCAGGTAGGTTGAAATCACCCATAATCCAAAAAACTGCATTTTTATTTGTCTCTTTAAGTGTAGTAATCTGATTACATAGTTCCTGCATTGTATTCTAAACTAGAATTTGGTGGTTTGTAAATGCTGCCTATTATTAGGGATATTGAGGTTGTATTAATTTTACAAAATGTAGATTCTATATTTTTTGAGTTAGGTAAGGTAATTTCTTCTGCTATAAGAGTGTTTTTTATTGCTAAAAGAACTTCTCCATAATTATCAGCCCTATCTTTTCTAAACATTTCATAATCACTATTGAAAATTTCTGCATTATAAATTTCAGGATGTAGCCAAGTTTCTGTTCCTGCAATTATGTCTGGTTTCTCACATTCTAATAAAATTTCTAAGTCTGCTGTTTTGTTCCTAATGCTTTGAAAATTTATTACTAAGGTTTTAAGGTATTTTGGTATTACTTCTTTAGCAGGTCTGTCTAGTGAGGCTGCTGTATTAATTTTAGTAGATTTAGGTTTAACAGGAGTGGATCTGGCTAGTGGTTGGTGAGTTGGTTTTGTGATGGTGTTTAGGATGTTGTATGGGTTAGAAGTGTCCGCATCAAAGGAATCAAAAAGTCCTGATGTAAACTAAGGTAACCCACACGGTACAAAGTGCTATGATGCATCTTTGTTGCCTAAGGCATAAGACAAAGGTGTAGTCATATGGAGACATGATGCATGGTACCATTCATCGCAGGTGTCACATTGAATGGCTTTGTGTCTCATGGTGCATACTTTTTTGCAGATGTTGCATCTATGTTTAGATCTCTCCCTGGATTTGACTCTACATCTCCTGCTATTAATATTGAAAGAGATAGGTATTTATTTCTACTGTGTCTGATTGAGAACTTCCATTTGTGATGGGTAATCTTCTTTAATGTTATGGATGTGTATGTTAGGTTATTTTTGAAGTTGCATTGATCTAAAGTGTGATGATTGATTATGACTGTTTTTTCCTTTTTAAGTTTAGTGTTGACTGAGGTAGATCTAGTTCTGTAGTCAGCTAGTGTGTATTTAGTAATTATTAGGATAAATAGCCAGAGCTATTTCATGATGACGGTTGTTGATTTTAGTTTTTAAAGGTCTAGTCTAATTCTACTTTAAGGTTAAAAATGCCTAAGATGGCCTAAGTTAAGTCTAAGTTTAAAGTGAAAGCTAATTTACAATGACAATCAAATGGTGTATTCAAAAGATAGACCCAGACCCGTTAATTCAACAAATCAAGTCTTGTTTGTTTTTTTTCTTATCATTAAGGACTCAGTTTTGCATCGTTCTAGACTGAGATAGTTCGGGATTCTTATTTCATTGAAGTTATAACCTCTGCATCTGTGGCATTTTACGTCTCGAGAGACAATCTTTTCCCTTTGCAACTTCTTGTGTGACTAAAGAGGCCAATCCTTGATACACAGCTGCGATCGCAGGTTGGGCATATATAATCACCAGGCGCCGTTGCATTTTCACCCTTCTTTCTGCTTCTGTTGTGTATGGCATCTGCAATCTTTGACCCTTCCTTTATGCTCTCTCTTCATGAGGATCTGTCCAGTGCCACCTCTTTCCAGTTGCCAGTGTCGATTTCGAAGAGCTTCATGTCGCGTTTCAATACATCCGTATAACGTAAAAGTGGGCGACCAGCGGCTCTCCTGCCTTCTATCAGATCGCCATACAGGATGTCCTGTGGAAGTCGACCTTCTGGCATTCTACGAACGTGGCCTAGCCAGCCAAGGCGTCTGCTGCTGATAACAGAGCGGATGTCCTGGCACCCTGCTCTTTGTAGCACTTCCTCATTGGTTATCTTATCTTGCCACCTTATTTTAAAGATCCGCCTTAGGCATCGGGGGTGGAAAACATTCAGCTTTTTTTCCTGCCATGAGTAGGTTGACCATGTTTCACTTCCGTACAGCAAGGTGCTCAACACACAGGTCCGGTAGACTAGGGCTTTAGTAGTGTTAGTCAGCAATATGTTGTCCCAGACTCTTTTCTGCAGCCGTGACATGGTGGCCATTGCCTTGGCTATCCTGTTGTTTATGTCTTTATCCAGTAGAGTGTTGTTGGATATGATGGCGCCAAGGTAACAAAAGTGATCAACAATTTCTAGTGGTTGGCCATTAATGCTTAATTGAGGTGCAGTGTTTGTGTTTTGGACAAGTATCTTAGTCTTGCTTTGACTGATGTTTAAGCCGAACTTTTGGCAAGCAGCAGATAATTTGTCAACCAGGCACTGTAGCTGAATATCAGAATCAGCCACAATAGCGGCATCATCAGCATACAGGAGTTCCCTGACGAGTAGCTTCCTAACCTTGGTTTTTGCCCGCAGCCTTGAAACATTAAATAGTTTTCCAGAGGATCTTGTATGGAGAGACACACCTTCGTTTATGTCGTTGTACGCATAATGCAGTAGATAGGAGAAGAATATGCCAAACAGAGTAGGTGCGAGCACACATCCCTGCTTGACACCACTGCAAACCTCAAAAGGTGCTGATTGGGCTCCATTGAATTTGACAGTCCATTTAGTTTCCTCGTGAAAACACTCAATGAACTGCAGTAGTTTGGGAGGGCAACCTATTTTCCTCAGGAGTTTGAAAAGGCCACTTCTGCTGACCATGTCAAAAGCTTTAGTCAGATCAACAAAAACGATGTAAAGGGGTCTGTCTCTCTCTCTGAATTTCTCCTGCAGTAGTCGTAGAGAAGATATCATGTCTACAGTGGATCTACCACTCCTGAATCCACACTGAGACTCTGGGTAGACTCTAGAAGCTATCACTTGCAGCCTGGATAGTGCCACTCTAGCAAAGATCTTGCCCACTATACTGAGGAGAGAGATACCCCTGTAATTGTTGCAGTCACTCCGATCCCCTTTGTTCTTGTATATTGTGACTATAGTTGCGTCACGCATTTCCTGTGGGACATGACCTGTTTCCCAACAGCGGCAGAGGAGAATATAGAGTTCAGGGAGCAGGAGTGATTCGTTGACTTTCACTACTTCCACTGGGATACCATCACTCCCAGGAGATTTTCTATTTTTTATGCAGTTAATTGCTTTTTTAAGGTCACTGAGGCTCGGAAGATCATCTAGGCATTCCAGTACTGGAAGATCTGGTAGAGAAGCCAGGGCGACATCGTCTACTGTGTTCTTTGTGGCATAGCCTTCGAGGTAGTGTTCTGTCCAACGTTCTAGCTGCTTGGTTTGATCTGTAATTTTTTCTCCTGATTTGGATAAAAGGGGGGCAGGCTTAGACACTGTTGGACCCAGGGCCGCTTTAATGCCATCAAATAGAGCTTTGCTATTTCCTGAGTGGAGACTGTCTTGGATTCTTTTGCAGGTATCCCTCCAAAAGTTGTTAGCACATTTTCTAGCCATTTGTTTCGCCTCTTTATTAGCACTTTTGAAGGCCTCCAAAGATCTTGGACTTGGCTTTGTCTTGAGAGCGAGTTGTGCAGATCGCTTTTTCTCGATGTAAGGTTCCATTTGTGCTAGATTCGCCTCAAACCAGTCTACATTTTTGTGTTTTTGAGGCCGAAAGGCGGTGATTGCCGAACTGTAGATTACATCTCTTAATTTCTCCCATCTGATAGAGATGTCTTCTTCATCACTTAACGAGGGGATTGAACTGTTCAGGAGCTCGCCAAAGAGTGCACACTTCTCTGGGTCACCTACATGGTTGACGTTAATTCGCCTAGTTCTGGGTTGAGTGGAAGTATAAGTTTTCTTGAGAAGTAGTTTGATTTTGCTTAGCACTAGTGAATGGTCTGAGTTGCAGTCCGCACTATGGTATGAACGGGTGTGGATGACACTTTTCAGATCCATCCTTCGGGTGATGCAGAGGTCAAGCTGGTGCCACATTTTTTGAGCGTTGGTGCTGCCAAGAGACTTTATGGCGTTCCTTGCCAGAGAAGAATGTATTTGTTACACACAGTTCATGAGAGCTACAAAACTTGAGTAGCCTTTGGCCATTGTCATTGATTTTGTTAACACCATGAGGTCCCAAGCATTGTTGCCATGCATCATTTCCATCACCAACACGGGCATTAAAGTCTCCATGTATATAGAGGTGCTCGGATTTTGGAATACTTTTAATTACGTCCTCTAGAGCTTGATATAATCTGTCTTTGTCCTCTTCCGGTGCAGCAAGGGTTGGTGAGTAAGCACAGATTATATTAACTTTGCCTTGCGGTGATGCAAATTTCATGTGTGATACTCTTTCATTGCCAATGGGAAACATCGCGATGCAGGGGACGAGACTGTTTCTTATTGCGAAGCCGACGCCATGTATTTTAGGGCTTTGTTCTGGTTTTCCTTGCCAGTAGAATACTGTTATTTTATTTCCACATGCTTTAACGTCACTTTATTTGCACATGCATTGATGGAATCTCATGGTGTCATTTTAGATTCGAACGCTTTGACGTGATTTCATAATGTCATTTTATTTTCACATGCTTGGACGTGATCTAATGATGTAATTGGAGAGTCATACTTAGCTAATAAAATAAATCTAAGCGTGTGTTAACTGTTTGGTTTATTTTAAATACATTTTTTCTGCCCTCGTTTTTTTTAAGAGACGTATGATTAATTAATAATATATTAAATAAAATTCCCCAATTAAAAACATAAAATACCATCTAAACATTAATATTATTCCAAAAATAATTTGTAGAAAACAATCTAGATCTAAATTACGTAGATCTAAGATTTACTAAAAGAGGAGAGAGAGGGGGACAGTGACCGGGCACGCTCTGCTAGTAGAGCGCGCGCGCGCAGGTGAGGAGACGTCATCAGTACGTCATCATACGTGCGGATAGACAGTTGCCAAATAATTACCTGAAAAACTAGGGACCTTCGATGGGAAGTTTTACTAACCAATTCTTAATCCCACTTAACTTACATACATACATCTTTAAATTAATTTGAATGTTACAATGGCTCACCCCCACCATTGCCATCCCATTCCCTTTCTCATTTGGTTCATTTTATTTTTATTTGTTTAATTTGTAATCTACCTGTGTGTGTGTTTCCCAACCTGGACTGTCCACTAGTCTATGGTCGCTTTAGAACCCTCTAGACCTGACCACTTCATTACTAATTAATTAAATAGTTAATTGAATCGAATTAAATTCATCCAAAAGCCCATGCCAATTATATATATATATATATATATATATATATATATATATATATATATATATATATATATATATATATATATTATTTATATATTTATTTATATACATTGTCACGTATTACGAATTGAATTCTACTTTTAAATGGCTTGCCTAGGGGAACGTGACAATAGAAAAGCAGTTGTGTCACTTATCTTAAGTCTGAATTTAATCAAAGACTTACAATGAATAACAACAACAAAAAATGACACAAGAAATCGGAAGGTAAAATATCAACTTAATGTTTAATAAAAGATAACTCGAATAGTACTTTTAACTGTATCACATAAAGCAAGAAAAAAAAAACAACATTTACTCAATACAAAATGGAAGGGTTGACCAAAACCCTTTTACAAAAATGGCATGTAAAAATATTACAATACAAGAGTTTGAAAATATAACTACAAATACAAGCAAGGCCTTGAAAAAGAAAAATCTTAACTTACACGATAAATAGGTATACCACGCACGGGTCACGCAATGTCTCCGCTATTCTGTCTCACGGCTGTCTCCGTATGTCTGTCCGTCAACGTTACACGGGCGGTCTTTATATAATCTACCGCGCGTCGATCTCAAGACAAATCTAGTAATTTCTAGAACAGAATAAGTCATCAACACCCAGATCTAGAACGCTCTTCAAAGAGACAGAAGAAAAAAAAAACCACCCTCCTTTCAACCAGAGGTACACACATAGGTCAAGGACCGGTCACTGTCTGTGTGGCTTGACGAATAAAAAAAACAACTTATTACACAAGGGGCAGACAACCTACCCGTCAACAAAACAATGCCTAGATACGTAACACCTCCCTCCTAAAAATAAAAAGTTTACATTTCCACGAAATGGAAATCTTTTTAGAATAATTACAAAAAATGATATTTACATTACAGAATGTATTTATCATGATATATATAAAAAAATATACATCAAAATACTTTTTACAATCTAGATAAGGCATCGGCGATAACATTTTCGCTGCCTTTTATGTGTTTAAGATCTAGGTTGTACTCTTGTAAAAATAAACTCCACCTGAGAAGTCGTTGGTTCTTGCCAGACATTTTGTGGATAAATGTAAGGGGATTGTGGTCAGTAAATACAACTAGTGGCCATCTGGACCCACTGATATAAAAATCAAAGTGTTGTATAGAAAGAATCAACCCAAGACATTCTTTTTCCACAGTAGAATAATTTCTTTGATGTCTATTAAATTTCTTGGAAAAGAAACAAATAGGGTGCTCTACTTGGAAATTATCTTCTTGGTAAAGGACTGACCCATAACCTGTGTCACTGGCGTCAATAGCTAACCTAAAAGGTTTTCCGAAGTCAGGAGCCATCAAAATGGGGGAGCTAGATAATATCTGCTTAATTTGGTTAAAGGCTTTCTGACATTCATCCGTCCAAGTAAATCGGACGTTCTTTCTCAGGAGGTTTGTTAAAGGACTGGCAATGACAGAAAAATTTTCGCAAAATTTTCTATAATATCCAGACATTCCCAAAAATCTTCGGAGTTGTTTCCGATCAGCAGGGATAGGGAAAGCTTGGATAGCTTCTACTTTGGCCATTACAGGTTTCACCTGGCCTTGTCCTACAATATGGCCTAAGTATTGGATGGAAGCCTGGCAAAAATCACTCTTACTCAGGTTTACAGTAATTTTTGCATGTAAAAGTTTAGTAAAAAGACAATGCAGTTGTTTACAATGGCTAGAAAAATCTTGGCTAAAAATTACTACATCGTCTATGTATGCGTGGCAATTCTCCATGTCAGCAAGCAGGGCATTTATCATTTTCTGGAAAGTGGCAGGAGCATTCTTCATGCCAAATGGCATCACTTTGTATTGGTACAGACCATCAGGGGTGACAAAGGCGGAGATTTCCTTTGCCCTATCAGTCAGGGGAACCTGCCAATAACCTGAAAGTAGGTCTATTTCGGTGATGTACTTAGCGTCACCAATACGATCTATGAGATCGTCTATCCTAGGGATAGGAAACGAATCGGTCTTTGTGACAGCATTTACCTTACGGTAGTCTGTACAAAAACGATAAGTCTTGTCCTGTTTAGGTATCAAGACACATGGGGAGCTCCAGCTACTGGAACTTGGTTCAATGAGGTCATTTTCAAGCATATACTTGATTTCTGACCTAAGCATGGCAAGTTTTTCAGGGTTGACCCTGTAAGGATGCTGCTTGACTGGAGTAGCCTCGCCAACATCTACATCATGCATTATAACATTAGTCTGTTTTGGTACATCAGAAAAAATGTCATTAAATTCATTAATGAGTTTCATGATAACTGGCCTTTCTGTCGAAGACAGATGAGACAGTTTTACATCCAAATTCTGTAATACAAAAGAATTAGGTATTTTGTATTGTCCAAATTTCTCCTTTACAATATCATCATCAATAGGAGAAACATGGCTATTTGAACAACTTTTGACTGTATTTAAAACACAATTACTCGTATCTGAGTCATCTGGCCGAGATACACAAGGCTTCAGCATGTTTATATGACATAGCTGAGTCTTTTTCCTATGGTCAGGAGTTTTGATTGTATAATTGAGGTCACTAATTTTGGTCTCAATTTCATAGGGACCAAAATATCTGGCTTGCAAGGGTTGACCTGGTATGGGCAAAAATACAAGCACCTTATCCCCGGGAGAAAATTCTCTAACACGGGCCTTTCTATCATACCAGCTTTTTATGCTGGATTGGGTGTTTTGTAAATTATTTTTGGCCAGAACACAAGCATCATAAAGTCTAGTTTTAAACTTAATTACATAGTCTAAAAGTCCTTCAGTGGCTGTTGGTGACAACAAAGTCTCTTTTATACATTTCAAGGGACCGCGCACCGAATGGCCAAAGACTAAGTCAAAAGGGCTGAATCCCAACGATTCCTGGACGGATTCACGGGTTGCAAACAGCAGCATGTGGATTCCTTCGTCCCAGTCTTTTTTTGTGCTCAAAGCAATAGGTTCGGATCATGTTCTTGAGAGTCTGATGGAATCGCTCAAGAGCGCCTTGCGACTTGGCATGATACGCACTCGACATGCAGTGTTTGATGCCCAACTGAGTCATGACTTGCTTGAAAAGATTGGCCGTGAAATTCGTTCCTTGGTCCGATTGGATGGACTTTGGTAGACCAAATAGAGTAAAGAACTTGATTAAGGCCTTCACAATGTTTGATGCTTTTATGTTCCTTAGAGGAATAGCCTCAGGAAAACGAGTTGAAGCACACATAATGGTCAACAGGTATTGGTTGCCAGCTTTTGTCCTTGGGAGAGGACCAACACAGTCAATAAGTACTCTGCTGAAAGGTTCTTCAAAGGCTGGAATCGGCTTCAGAGGAGCAACAGGGATTTTTTGATTTGGCTTGCCAACCATCTGACAGGCATGACAAGATCGGCAGTACTGGATGACATCTTTTTTCAAACGTGGCCAGAAGAAGTGTGACATAATCTTGTGGTATGTCTTGTGGATGCCGAGATGACCTGACATTGGTGTGTCATGAGCCAGATTCATGATGTACGCTCGGTATCTTTCTGGTAACACGATTTGATGGCATATTCTACATTCTTCTTCGTTGGATGCGTCTGGAGGTTTCCATTTCCTGAAGAGCATATCATCTTGGATGTAGTAGCACGTTGATGCTAGCTCTGCCTCTTGTGATGTCATTGCGGTTTCTCGGAGTTTGGCGAGCTCTGGATCCTTCTTTTGGTCCTCAATCAACTGTTTTCGAGTTGATGCCGGCTTTTCAGAATTTGGCGTTGGTTCTTCTTCAAGAGAAGCAAAGAATGTGGTGCTCAAGTCCACATCATCGTGGTTACTGTTGGCTTTGATAACGTTCTCTTTTTGAGATGCTTTCAACCTCATTGCCCTTGTTACTGCACACGCTGGATATAACTCTAGGTCTTCCTCGGGTGTGGCAGATAAGTCGGGTGTTTGAGTGACGATGGGTTCGGCTATCACCTTTCCACCTGCTAAGTCATTGCCTAACAGCAACGAGATGCCTTCCAATGGTAATGTTGGTCGGACACCTACAACAACCGGTCCAGTAATGAGATTTGACTTTATGTCGATTAGATGTAGATGCACATCTATACATCCAAGCTCTACGCCTCGTAACAGGATGCTCTTCCCAGTCGATGATGATTTTGACAAGGGCAAGATACCCTCTAAAAGTAGCGATTGTGAGGCACCTGTGTCTCTCAAAATGGTGATAGGTCGTAGACTTGTAGAATCACCGGGTAGTGATACGAATCCTTCCGAAATGAAAGGCTTAAAATCCTCTAATAAAACATCAATTTTGGTTGATGCAGACTGGACTTGTGTCGAACTCTCGCTGGAGTCATTGACATCTCTAGGAGACGCAGTGGAGAAACTCTTTCTTGAGTCAGTAGAACATCTTTTGGATGTATTTTGGAGAACTCTTGATGGAGTCATTGGAACATCGGGGTGATGTCTTATGGGAACTCTTGATGGAGTCATGGGAACATCGGGATGATGTATTATGGGAACTCTGGATAGAGTCATTGGAACATCGGGGTGATGTATTATGGGAACTCTGGATAGAGTCATTGGAACATCGGGGTGATGTATTATGGGAACTCTGGATAGAGTCATTGGAACATCGGGGTGATGTATTATGGGAACTCTGGATAGAGTCATTGGAACATCGGGGTGATGTATTTGAAAAACTCTTGTTTGAGTCATTGGAACATCGGCTTGATGTATTTGAAAAACTCTTATTTGAGTCATTGGAACATCGGCTTGATGTATTTGAAAAACTCTTGTTTGAGTCATTGAAACATCGTGGAGACATTTTCGGAGAGTCTTGTACAGTCAATGCATTTGAAATAGGTGGTGTCGAGGTATTCTTGATATGACTTGATGATGAGGGAGTAAACCTCGACGACCACTGTACTGTGCAAGCGCTGACTTTTGAAGGAGCATTTTCGTTTCTCTTCCTCAATTTCCAGCAATCGTCAACTTTATGGCCTTCTCGTTTGCAGTAGGAACAAGTAGCTTTACTTGTAGTAGGTTTTCTGTCATTTGTACTGCTGTTCTTGATGGAGTTGCTAGCAGTGGACTCAGGCTGTTTGACTTGTTTTGGCTTGACATCCGTCATATACTTGGCAAATTGATGTGATATTATATAATCGTCTGCCAACACTGCAGCCTTGTGCACATCTTCCTCGCCACGATCAGCTATATGCGTACGGACGTCCAGCCGCACACAACTCTTGAACTCTTCCATCAGCATTAGGTTCTTGAATTTGGCAAAGTCGGTGCCGATTTCCCTGGAAGTGAGCCATTTCTCAAAACGTCGCTCCTTTTCCCGCAGGAATTCTACATGGGTTTGGCCATCCGATTTGCGACAATCCCTGAACTGCTTTCGGTAAGCTTCCGGAACAAGTTCATATGCCTTAAGAATTAAGGCCTTAACAACATTATAATCTTTTTGTTGTTCAATGGTCAAAGAACAAAATACCTCTGCAGCTCTACCAGTCAAAACTGTTTGCAGCAAAGTGGGCCACAAAGTTTCAGGTACATTAAAATTTTTCACAGAAAGTTCAAATTGTGGAAAATAATTATCAATTGTGGCTTCATTAAAGCGTGGAATTATTTTCAAAAATTTTATTGCTTCAGCAGTATGACTGGCAGGGCAAGAATCTGGTCTTACATTAGCAGCTAACTCTAATTTTTTAAACTCTATTTGTAATTTCATTTCCATTTCTTTCTGCTCTCTAGCCGCTGCAAGCTCTAATTCTTTTTGTTTAATTTCTTGCTCTCTAGCCGCTGCAAGCTCTAATTCTTTTTGTTTAATTTCTTTCTGGGCTTCTATTTCCATTTGTTTTAATTTTATCTGAAGTTCTAAATCTGATTTACCCTCATCGGGTCTAAGGGTTTCTAAAAGGTCTTCAGAAAACACTTCCTCGTCTACATAATGGATTACAATGTTATCTCTGATTTCTTGTTTAAGGGCATTTGATTTTATTTTTAACCCTAAATGTTTAGAAATAAGGACCAGTTCCTTCCTAGTAAAAGCATCAAGCTCTTCCACAGAGGGATTTGCAAGAAAAAAATGAATATCCATGACTAACTAGCAACTATTACAAGCAAAAAAAAAATGTATACAATGTAAATATACAGTACAAAATCAGTACAACAAAAAACCTTAAGAGAGTTTGGTCAATACTATTGATACTTTACTTCCGACTCTTGAACAAAAAAAAAATTTTTGTTAAAGTCAACTTCGCCTTTACAACATTACTCAAGTAAGATGAAAATAGGTTCAGAAAAATATCCGGGACGAAAGCCCTCAAACTTCTTTTGTCACGTATTACGAATTGAATTCTACTTTTAAATGGCTTGCCTAGGGGAACGTGACAATAGAAAAGCAGTTGTGTCACTTATCTTAAGTCTGAATTTAATCAAAGACTTACAATGAATAACAACAAAAAAAAATGACACAAGAAATTGGAAGGTAAAATATCAACTTAATGTTTAATAAAAGATAACTCGAATAGTACTTTTAACTGTATCACATAAAGCAAGAAAAAAAAAACAACATTTACTCAATACAAAATGGAAGGGTTGACCAAAACCCTTTTACAAAAATGGCATGTAAAAATATTACAATACAAGAGTTTGAAAATATAACTACAAATACAAGCAAGGCCTTGAAAAAGAAAAATCTTAACTTACACGATAAATAGGTATACCACGCACGGGTCACGCAATGTCTCCGCTATTCTGTCTCACGGCTGTCTCCGTATGTCTGTCCGTCAACGTTACACGGGCGGTCTTTATATAATCTACCACGCGTCGATCTCAAGACAAATCTAGTAATTTCTAGAACAGAATAAGTCATCAACACCCAGATCTAGAACGCTCTTCAAAGAGACAGAAGAAAAAAAAAAACCACCCTCCTTTCAACCAGAGGTACACACATAGGTCAAGGACCGGTCACTGTCTGTGTGGCTTGACGAATAAAAAAAACAACTTATTACACAAGGGGCAGACAACCTACCCGTCAACAAAACAATGCCTAGATACGTAACAACATATTTATTTGTTACAGTGTGCGTTGAAGGTTTTTGGGGAAATTGGTGTAATAATAACTGTAGTTCGAACTGCAAGACTTCAAAATGTGATCAGCGCAGTGGATCATGTGAAAAAGGATGTAAACCTGGATATAAACCTCCACTTTGTAATGAAAGTATGTGATACATTTTAATAAAGGAAGTCACTTTTTTTTTTTCATAATGTCTTTTTAACATTTTGTCTCTCACACGTTAGTTAGCACACAGCTATCTCAAATATTTCTTAACGATAAAAAGAAGTTTATCTATTTTTGGTTTGTTTGTTTGACATGTTTGGATGTTTCTTCAGAGTTGAAGATTGTCTATTTCCTAGTCCAAATCCTACTGGACGACGAGGAATGGCAGAGGGCAGAGAATCCGGGACCATCGAGAAGTCCGAAGGAAAGTCCGGCGCGCATACCGCACGACCAGGCATCCATCTATGATTTCTAATATTCCATTAACATTCCGATGCCCACTTCCCTATTTTTTTTTCAAAGACCATTACTTTAGAAGGTTTGGCAATACTTAATGTGGTCTTTACTTTTACCTTGTGATATCAATTAAATATGGTAGTCACTTTCGTGTGCATACCTCACGCTTGACATCACACAGAATTATGAGGTCACTTTGAAACCGTACAAAGAAGATGATTCTTAACAAAAACGAGATTGAAGGTCAAGGTAGAACTTAAGAAATTTTTTTGCATTTATTAACAGTGAAATGAAACAAACCAGAAAAACAAATCTTAGTCCAACACTATATAACGAATTGTTAAATAACATTGTTATCGGGGTCATTGTTCCAAATAGATTATTCAGTGTGCTTATTCTTCGAAGGAATATAATTTATCGCCTGCATTGTACAAGTGATTGATATTTATTTATTGTTGATTATGACTTGTCATAAGATTACTTATTTTATTGTTAATTAGTCATAGAATTATATTTCATTGTTCACGCGTTATAGAATTATATTTTATAGTGCATTTGTCGTATGATTTCTTATTTTTATTGTTTTTTTGATTATACGATTATATTTTATTACTCAATTGTCATAGGATTATATTTTATTGTTCATTTGTAAGAGGATTATAGTTTATTGTTGATTAGTCATTGAATTACTTATTTTAATGAACAGAAATTGAAAGCACTGAAGTTAGAAAAATATATTCAGCGCAATGTTTTACTTAGAAAGACACAACGATAAAGGCACATTCCTCCTTTACATATGCTAGGACAAATTGTACAAATACTCCTTCTTTCCTAGTGCTATTAGAGCATAGAATGGTTTGCCTGAGCCAGCCGGGAAATCCAATGACTTGGAGGGAATTTAAGTGATTGGTTAACTAGATTGACCTTGGAACACCCTTAGGACGTGAACGTCTTCTTTTTTGAAGTAAAGTCTTTTTCTTATAAGATAGGAAGATAAGATTTAGTGGATCTAAGTTGTGCTATTCAAAATATATTTTAGTGACCTGATTGTAGAGACAATTCAAAATTCACCAAGAAAAATAACTCGTTTTAGTGGTCAATACAAACAGGAAAGAACTTTATAGACTTACATGTTATTTTTTTTTATTATTGGGATATTTCCTCACTAAACGTTAAACCTAGCTTTTTGTCTTGAAGTATAAACATTCAGTAAGAAAGACAAAGAATGGTAAAATGTGAGAGTCTGAACTAAATGCTAAAAAAAAAAAAACAACCATGTCAAAAAAACGCCATATTGAAATAACAATGCAAATTAAATAATAAAGAGAAATACTAGAGAAAGAACTAAGAATGTAAATACTACACTGCTGAAAAGTAGAACATATTTTAATACTTTTATAAAACTCTTTCTCTCCGTAATTATCGTCTATGTCCCTCACGAAGTGATCACTTCTGCTCATATTGTATTTCACATGCTATGATCTTACTTCCACAGAGTTAAAGGGAAATATACTCCTTCCTTAGATAATATGAAATGAAGTTTATAAAACCAAAATGAAAAATTTATTTTGGATAAGGAATTGAAAAAAAAAATTCGCCTACTTTGGAAAAGTCTTAGTTGAATTAGATCTTCCCTTAATTATAATTTACGTAATCGGTAAACCGGATACACCAAAATGTTTTTTTTATTTATTAATTAGCTGCCATATATGAGATTTGACAATGTTAAAAATTCAACATTTTACTATTTTTTTTATAAATAGATTGCGACCTTGAAACTTGGGGAGAGAACTGTACACAGCAATGCAGTAATTCGTGTAGAAACAGAAGTTGCCACTACATTACTGGACAATGTGATAAGGGTAAAATGTTACCATATTTTTAGCTATATGTATCGTATTTTATGTATTAACTAATTACAATCATTTTACTGAATTAGATAAGATATTTTGGAATAAGATGAGATAAAAATTTGTATTGATCCAATTAAATGGAAATTCAGTTATTTTGACTATGTTTTGAGAGCTGAGATATTTCTAGTATTTCATTGAATCTAGTTTTTCAAGGTCCTGCTGTCAGCTGAAGTGATCAACAAGGAATTGCTATGACCACATTGAACTACCAAAAAAGAAAGCACGTTATAAGATAACTTTAGATAATTTTAATTGGTCCTATCAAATGGAAATTCAGTTTGACTACAAGTGACCACCTCAGCGTAACTACTGTAAACAATAACAATATATATGCAAATACAGGCACCATTCTCACACGAAAGAAGTACACACTCACATCAGGGCTTTATGAATTAGATCTATGTAGTGCAGTGGATGCCCTTCTCAGAAAACACCGGCCACCCCGATATCCACGTGACCCTTCTCCCTAGATAGCACCTAGTATCCGCGCATAAACAGGCAGACCAACGTGGACACTGTCCATTCGACCGGCATCTCTTGTCGCTGTAACGTCCGTACGTTACTGGACCTACGTCGTCTCCATTCCCTGTTTGTGCCTGGTTCTACACCATGTGTTTATGGATGGCTGCAGGTAATTACATTTTATTTATTTATATTAGATTGTACTTTTAATTAGTAGTCTATATAGAATGTTCACTATCCATCTTGTAAATGTATTTTTACATCAAGTGTTTAGATACTGGCTTTTTAGAAACAGTATATTTGTGAGTGTATAGATTTGTTATATTTAATTATAGTTTTTTGTAAGGAGAGGAAAGAGCGAAACTCTTCAAACAATGTATGCTAGTTTTATGTAGAACAACTAGTTGATTTATTTTTAGAGAACTACGTTGTCATTTATTTGTATACTGTTTGTTGGTGTGTCCATATCTCTCTCTTGTGTTTGTCAAAGAGATGATTGGTTCACACTATACTGTTTGTTGGTGTGTCCATATCTCTCTCTTGTGTTTGTCAAAGAGATGATTAGTTCACACTATGCTGTTTGTTGGTGTGTCCATATCTCTCTCTTGTGTTTGTCAAAGAGATAATTGGTTCACACTATATTGTTTGTTGGTGTGTCCATATCTCTCTCTTGTGTTTGTCAAAGAGATGATTGGTTCACACTATATTGTTTGTTGGTGTGTCCATATCTCTCTCTTGTGTTTGTCAAAGAGATGATTAGTTCACACTATACTGTTTGTTGGTGTGTCCATATCTCTCTCTTGTGTTTGTCAAAGAGATGATTGGTTCACACCATAAGATGTTCTTTTTGTTTTTCGTTAGATCTAGTATTTAGGCCCTATTAATTGTGTTTAGTTTATGTTCATTTGTAATTATGTTTTATGTTTGCCCTTGCAGGTCTTTAGTATATAATAAACAGTTTGGAATCCTTCTACGAGTTACCTTTGTCATGTCACTTAGTTTGTTCTGTGCCAAACCCACCAAATTTATATGCACTTTTTGATGAGGACAGATGACATTGCAACACTCGGACCAAAAGTGGGATGAAGGAATATTAAAATCTTTCTGTTTTAGTCCTAATGGAAAAGAGACGTCCACTTGGTTCAGATCAAATATAAGAGTGGTTTAACGGGTGCAGGTTTTAAGAATCGTGTGTGAAAGGCAGGCGTGCACACAAGATATTTTAACTTGCTTTTAATTAGCAAAATTTAGCAAAATTATTTTGTAACATGTTTTTTAAAATTATTTTCAATTTTCATCGCATTACTTTTGATCTACTTTAGGATGCGAGCCAAGACACTGGGGTGAGTTTTGTAACAAAAGTTGTAGTCAAAATTGTGCTGGCCGAACATGTGTACAAGAGACAGGAGACTGTTATGTCAGCCACCTAACTGTGAAGAGAGTACATTTGTTTTATCATTATCATCCTCTTTTCTTTGCCTTCCTCCTAGAACTTAGAACCTCATTTAAAACGCACTACTCTCTACGGTCTGTAGCTAATTTTTTAATGGCTTCCCAGCTCTTTCTTGTCATTTCAGCTTCATCTAGTACACTGCGTCTTCTACGTTCTTCCTCTATGTCTTGTGCCCTGTGTGTTTCACTCCAGAGCATGCCTAGCTCTGTTGTTGGGATCTTTTCTAAATTTGTTCTATAGAACTTTCTTAATAATCCTTTAGTTCATAAGACTTGAGTTAATCTCATAAAGTCATTGCAAAACAAAACAAAAGATTAGTTTTAGGACTATATTTTATCCGATTATACTCAGTTTTTTTATTCCTTTTTTTTTGCTTATATATAAAAGGCATGTAAACTTTTTTTGACAATTCATAAAAATATCCATAAAATGCTGTTACGTTAAATCAAAGCCACATTATTGTATCTTGTTTGAGTACTTAAGTCAATTGGCATGGCAGAGCAATAATGCGGTCATTGTTTTATTTTAAATGCGTTACAGTCCTCTGAGTCATCTTATTAAAAGTAAGAACAAAAATAAAACAATTTAATTCCATTTATCTTATTCCTGGTAAACCAGTAACACAGACTAAAAATTCAAAATACGTAGGTGTTATAATCAATGAAAAACTGTCATGGAATCCCCATATTGATGAGGCTATCAAAAAAAAATCAAATAAAGCATTAGGGTTTATTAAAAGAAATTTATATAAACAAATTATAACATAAAACTAAAATGTTATTTAAACTTGGTTAGGCCACTAATAGAATAAAGCATCCTTTGTTTGGGAACCCTCAACTCAAGAAAACATTAAGAAACTGGAACAGACACAAATTAGAGCAGCAAGATTTATAACAAACGAATAAGTACATATGACTAGAGTAATAACTTAAGTAAAATCACTAAATTTAGAAAGCCTTTATTATAGAACACTGAAAAATAAAATAGCAATTATACATAAAACACTGAACCATAATCTTCAAATAAAAAAATAATAAATAAAATACACAGAAAGACACAAAGATAAAGGCACATTCCTCGTCCCATTTGCTAGGACAAATTTGTACAAATGCTACTTCCCTAGTGCTATTAGAGCATGGAATGGGTTGCCTGAGCCAGCCAAGAAAACCAGTGACTTGGCTGAATTTAGATCATTGGTTATTAAGCATGACTAAATCCATGACGCTTAGGACGTAATCATCTTTTTTTGAAGTAACGTCTGTATTATATAAGATAAGATAAGATGTACAATTGTACCTCTTATAATACGCAAGAGATTTTCGCTAACCCGGTGAAAAAAATTGAGATATATTTATTTCTATTGTTTCTAATTATACCAGCGTTATTTGTACAATCAAATCTAGAGAAAACGTGTGCAAGGTAGAGAATATTTTTGTATGATTATAGTTATAGATCTAATTGATATTGGCCTGAAAATATTTTGTTCATATAGCTTAGTGCTGCGATGTGCGGGCCATTTTAATTTCCAACACTCATGTCGCGGGCCACATCACCGAAAAGTTACAAAAACGAAATGAAATTGACCTGAAACATTTATTTTTAGAAACCAGTGGATCTAGTATTTACATTCATTAATGAGATATCTTAAAGTTAAGTTTTCAAACGTCGGAAACGGGCTTCATTTGTCTACTTAAAATGTGAGCAGCTTTGAACTAGCTTTATCAACGACTCATTCTCTTTGTCTCTTTTAGCTAAATATTCCCATCTATCTTCCAATGTCCAGGCTGCTGAAACAAAGAATGCCGTCATATTTGTGTTATAGTGTTAATTTCTTGTTCATTTTCTTTACAAATAAACTATTTTGGCTAAACAGGACTTATACCATGTTCCAGAAAAAAAGTAAAGGTCCGTTTACTTTTCCTGGTAGATTATAAATTCAGAGTACACTTGTAGTTTCCTCAGCTCTCTCATTCATAAACTTACAAATGTTTAAGGTTAAAGTACCAATTCTACCAATCCATCAGAGACAATGTGCCCTAACGTAGGTAAGAGACATTTAAAAAACTTTATTTTTTCTTCTGAAAATAAAGGGGAGAGGACGTTCTACACTTAGTGCCTTCGTGTCGGCGGGCGGATAGAACTACGTCGCGGGCCGGATGTGGCCCGCGGGGAAGAATTATGGGCATCACTGCCTTAGTGGGTATCATTTTTGGAGCACACAATTGGTGATGACTTTGTAATTAGGCTTAAACTATAAGTGTAGCATTACTTGTAGATTGCTTCTAGCTTTGAGAAGATCATTGGATTCTAATTCATTTACTTGAATCAACAAACTATACGTCTCATGCGTCGAAAGCTAATTGTAACCTACATAGAAACACCCCATGACTGACGACACGTACGACGCGTGTAATGGGTGGGGTTAAGAGATAGAATTGGTGCCTATTCTTCGTTAAATGATTCAGAACTATTCTGAAAAATGTTACGATAAAAAAATAATATTTGCGTATAGAACCAAAGAGACGCAGCTTCACGTCCAAAAAGCCGCATGTGGCTCGCGAGCCGCAGGTTGCCGACCCCGGGTCTAGACATTGATGTGTATTGGTTTCCTAAACAAAATAATAGTTAACTGTATAACAAAATGTCTGAGCTTTGGCTTATGAGTTTGGCCATTATGATCAAATGATTATTTAAAATCAGTAATTCCAAAGGTTTACATTCCCAAAAACATACAAGACAAATAAAAAGTTTCACGTCTCCCACCAAGAAATGTGAAAGTTTTTATCCAGAAATTGCTCACATCATCCATGTGCATTCGTTAGTTAGATTTAATTTACCGGTAAATCATTTAAATGTTTGAGAGGTTAATCTCGTTTAACTCCTGACAATAAAAAATGTATCGAGTCATAACAAATATAAAAACAAAATTGTTTAATATTTTGATTATAGCTAATAAACACAATAATATTAATATTATAATATAAATAATAATAAATAACGTGTACACACTTTTTTATCCGACAGACAGACAGAGTTGATAGGCCTGTAATTTAAAAAAAAAAAACTTACTTGTAATGATCGTAATAGCACTGTGTTGATAGGAAACTGAGTGTCATAGTGACTTACCTTTCTTTGTCGTGCAAGCAATAAGGAAACATTGAAGGCTACATACTTTATTAAACTAGATCAGTGATGCCCAACATAAATCGACCTGCGGGCCATTTTAATTTCCGACACTGGTGTCGCGGGCCACATAAAGGAAAGGTACAAAAAACGAAATTGACCTGAAACTATTTGATTAGAAACCCGTGGATCTAGTACTTACATCTTGTTGTTTTTTCATGCGTCAGAAAACGGCTTCATTTCTCTACTACAAATATGAGCAACAGTGTAGCTAGTTTTACCAACGACTCATATTCTATTCTCTTTTTGGTAAATATATTACGTTTAATGTTCCAATCTCTGGACGTAGTATTTATTTGAATAGATGCTGTCTTGAAGTGTCTCAATCAAAATTTTAAACATAAGACTTTAAAAAAAATTATGTTAACAAAACGATTTTCTGTTCTGACATCTCAAAGTTGAAAGAAGAGGTCTAGCACTCGGTTAAATAGTTGTATTTAGGGCAGGTACAATTAGAAAAGAAATTTCTACTTATTGCTGCGTCCTAATGATAAAGAGTAACCTCCCTTCTCCTCTATGTCGCAATATAGAATGTTGGTAATAGATTGAGTGATACTTTTTGTAGATTTTAATTTCTGTATTTCTGTATTTAATTTTGTAAAGAGAAATAAACTTTTATAAAGAGCCACATAGCTTAATTAGCTCATGGCTTGTTCAAATTTAAATATGACACTGGTCCAATTGGGAGGGGGTAAGAGGTGCTAGACCTAGATTACTGTGAAAATTAATGTGTACATTGATACAAAACTAAGATTAAGTCCAGTATTGGTGATCAAATTTGCAAAAATTATTGTTAGCAGAGGGTAATTTAATCACAAAAAAAACAAAAGCGACCTCAGGTGTAAAACAGCGCTCAGGTTTAAAAGAAAATTTCCATCCACTCGAAAGGCTCGGACACCAGGATTTAGCTTCAATGCTTCGTGATTTCCCATTGTAGTTTAAGTCAGAACAATTTGAGAAATGGACTAAACAATATAATATACAACACATATACTCTTCAGTTGACCATCCAGAGAGTAACGGTTTATGTGAACGTTATGGTGGTTCACTGAAAAGATCACTGACAAAAATAATTCAGAATAATCAGAATAAATGGGATCATTACATTAACTATGTACTATTTGCTCATAGAAACAACATCCATGAGGCAACACAATTTTCACCATATGAAATAATACATGGAAGAAAACCCAGAGATGAATTAGATGTTTTCAAAGAAAATCTAATAGACAATGAGAATAGATTAAATAATGACAATGAAACAACAATCACAACAGAATGGAAAGAAATATGTACTCAAGCATATAACAACAATAAGAAGTACAAACAAAGTGCTCATGAGAATATAAATAAGAAAAGACAATTGAAAACATTAGAAGTAGGAAACAATGTATTAATATTAATAAATGACCTGAAAAATAAGATTGGTAAACAATGGAAAGGTCCATTTAAGGTGATAAAACAAATTAGTGATGTGAATTATCAAATTGAAATAAATGGAAAAATAAAAACATATCACATAAATAATTTGAAACTGTATCATGATAAAGAAGATGAGTTGATACAAAACATTCAGGAGGAAATAGAAAATAAGTTTTCAGAGAGAGAAGAGTGCTTGATGATAATAACAAATGAAAATCACATTAAGGAAATACCTGTAATAGAAACAAAAGAGAATCAAACTTGGCAAAAGATCAATCTTAATAATTTAACTAAGGAAAAGTCAAAAGATATGACTAAAATAATACAGGAATACATTAAAATTTTTTCCAGCATACCAGGAAAAACAAATATTATTAAACATGACATTAAAGTAACAGATCCAAAACCAATCAAGCTTAAGCCATATAGAATACCTTTACATTTACAAGACAAAGTAAAAAAAGAAATAGACAATTTACTAGAATCAGGTATAATTGAATCATCAACATCACCTTATGCTTCACCAATTGTGATAGCCAAAAAGAAAAATGGAGATATACGGTTATGTATTGACTATAGGAAACATAACAAAATCACAGAATTTGACCCATATCCAATGCCAAATATAGAGGATATTTTACATAAATTAAATGGAGCAACATTTTTTACTAAATTGGATTTAACTAAAGGTTATTGGCAAATACCATTAACAGAAAATGCAAAACCTTACACAGCATTTGTAACACCATATGGTATTTTTCAATGGAATTATATGAGTTTTGGGTTGGTAAATGCACCAGCAACATTTAATAGAATGATGAACTTGATAATTGGAAATAAAGAAAATGTTATTTGTTATTTGGATGACATATGTATTTTTAATAATAGTTGGGAAGAACATTTGGTAGATGTAAAAGAAGTGTTCAAAATAATAAAAGAAAGTGGACTTACAATTCAGGCAGAAAAAGTGGAAATAGGATTGGAGGAAATAATTTTCTTAGGACATAAAGTAAATAACAACATAATTAGCCCTATTGAAGAGAACATAAAGAAAGTACTTAATATTGAAATACCTACAACAAAAAGACAAATTAAAAGCATATTGGGAATAGTAAATTATTACAGAAAGTTCATAAAGAACTTAGCAGAAATAGTGAATCAATTAAATGATTTACTTAAAAAAGGAAAACCTCAAAAAGTAGTCTGTAATGAGGAATGTGTGAAAGCTATTGACAGAATTAAAGATATTTTTAGTCATGAATTAATATTGAGACTACCAGATAAAGACAAAATATTTTATGTCACAACTGATGCATCTGGTAATGCTTTTGGTGGTTGTCTAATGCAGAACTATGATAACTTACATCCTATATTATATGTAAGTAGAAAATTAGAGGCAGAAAAAAAATAGTGTCATTGAACGGGAAGCATTAGCTGTAATATGGGTAATTACTAAGCTAGAGAGTAACTTAATAGGAAGGAAAATCATATTATTAACTGATCATAAATCTATTCAGTATATACAGCAAAAGAGTATGAAAAACAGTCGTGTATATAGATGGTTCTTAGCCCTATAGGAATATAAATTTGAAGTGAAAGCTATTAGTGGATCTGTGAATATTGTGCTGATTTGTTATCTAGAATGACATTGAAATGAAATGAGATAATGCTGTAAATAAACTATGATTATATTTATTATGTAATACATATATTAATATATTGACACAATTTATATGTTAGTGGAAAAGGGAGATAAGTAAATTTGATGTTAAGCATTTGAAAGTAAGTATGGATATATTTGTGTGAATCATTTCATATATCATTGACAAAAGTTAGGTCGATGGAAAAGGGTGAGTATAAAAGAAAAATGGACGAAAAGCGTATAAAAGGTTGGTAAGAAAAAAAAGTTTATTGAATGTGGAAATAAATTTTATAATTGTTTTGAAATGTTATATTTTTTCAGATTACTGCCAGTGGAGAACATTTGTGAGAGGTGATATGATATGACGTGCCCATGAGATGCCACATGATAAACTGTTTATTGAACGAAGATGTTTTTGGAACTTAACCTAAGTGTAATGATACGAACATTGGCAGGAACATCATACACTGTCAAGCCAAGATGAAGATGTCAAGATTTTATGTTTGTTGTCTTCCCCATAGATTGCAAATGCCCTTGTAAGACTTGACAGTAGTAGAAAAATATTGACATATTTTTTTTCAAGGGAGGGAGGAATCTGTTAGACATTTTAGTTGTAGTATTAGTTTTAGCGACGCACTATAGATGACGTGTATTGAACGGGACTAGTGACGTTTGGGATATGTTGGGTTAGGGACCGGAAAATCAGTTAGCGAAAGAATTATCTAGGGTAATAACGTGTTTATTTTGACAGAGACTTTTATCGTGGCCTTTTCTTAGAATAAATATATGTTAAATTGTTCATCAGTGTTGACCACATCTCTTTACTAGTTAAATCGATCGTCTTGTTTAGTTTGTTTGTTGATCAACTACACGGAATACACCCGAACAATAAAACTCAAACGCTTGCAGAGTAATTGGTTGAAATTCAACAGTCATCTATAGTTGACCTCAAGACAGTCTGAACAAGCACATCACAAAGAGTATTCATCTTTAGCAACTGTGAATATTGTAAATCATAATATTTTACTTAAAACGCATATGGCGTTGATTACAATAACAGAAGTTCTTGACAGCTTTGCTTGGATGATAATTATTATATATGTATTTAACTTTATATTATATTTAGGTTAATATTCAATATTTCAAAAATTATATTTGAATCTTTATTTACTAGTAAGTTCAATTTTTATTTTCCTGAATTTATAATTAATTAGATCTATAACACCTTGCTTCACATTACAGTGCAAAGAGACACATAATAAAACGTCACGACTGCAAACGTCAATGTAAGTACAATCTACTTCCGAGATTACATGTTTTCCGAACCAAACTAGATCCAGACCAAATACGTACATGTCCCTAGAAATACATAACGAACTTATTTTAATATTTAGTGATTACGGGCCAAATATTTGTCGATTATTTAAACCAGTGATGCCCAAACTACGGCCAGCGGGCCAGATCCGGCCCGCGACGTGGTTCTGACCGGCCCGCCAAAGCATCAGCACAAAATGTAGAAATATAAAAAAAAATTATAAAAAGGTTGGATATTTTTTTTTTCTATGTTAGGTCTCTCACGTTTGCTTTAATGTATTTCAGACTTACCTAATGTCTTTTTAGTTATTTTAGAGGCTTGGACGATTCAGCGGCTGTCTTAAGCTAGACGTGTCCTTGACATCTCATGTGTGTAACACAGAGCATCTTTCCTGCATCATTTTGATTCAGGTACTTCTAGGCTGACATCAACCTGATAGGTGCCATTCCATGTAACATTTGTACGTTAATGAAATGAGAGTGTCGAAGAATTGGATATTAAAACTTCCAGAAAATTTATTAAATCTAAATTAACATGAAAACATGTTTGATTTGTACTAAAAGTATGGCTGTTTTAAAGAACAAAACATAAAAGGCATTCTAAAACAAACCATTACAAAAATATGGAGGCATTGAGCCGCTAAGAAAAGATTGCTAAGTTACGTCTACAGTTGAGCGAGTGATGAAAATAATACCCAAGAAGTCAAGAAAATGAGTCGACTGTAATAGAGGCCACAGAGTTGCTCACATTTTAAGAAGAGAAATAAAGCACAAAAAGTGATGCATTTGAAGCTATCAGCATTTCTGGCATGACAATTGCAAAACGATTGAACAATGTTGATGAAAATCTTCTTTCAAAACTAAATGACTAAGCAACAGATTTCCAAATAATTACTATTGCCGCTGAGGAGTGCCACAAACTGGAACTGATTGACTTAAAAAGCCAGACTTCCCAGCTTGAGAAATTTCGAGCAATACAGACAATAAATTTTTACGCCGTGTTGTCTTCACCAACCTTGCACATTTCCGAAAACAATTTCTGTGTAGGATCACAATCTTTACATGCACTTAATTTAGTAGAAAAACTGTTTCAGTTGTAAGACACTTGAAACCCTTGTTACGTAATTGACTTATGGCTGTAAGTAGGCCTACTGGATCCACGGGATTAATATAAAACTATTTGAAATGGTTTAATCTCTATTTTATTTTTCAGTATCTTTTCATTAATGTGGCCCGCGACACAAGTGTCGGAAATTAAAATGGCCCGCAGGGTCTATAAGGTTGGGCATCACTGATTTAGACAGTACACCTGATTTCTCAAAACTGGATAAATTTTCTCAAATGAACATTGCTAATGCCAATTGTAACTTTACCGAAAGCATGTGGTCAGATCTGGTGATTAGTGCAGAACGTCAAAGACGTATTGGCCACAAGAAAAAGATGCCTAGTGGAAAAGGTAAAGATTCTGTGTTAACACACAAGTGGTGGGAATGTATTCTTCCTTGGACGTGATGGTTCCAGAAACAATTCGTGGTTGCATCGCCAGGCACTTTGGACTCAGCAAACGTCTCCTTCTGTCGTTCACTACTCAGGGCAGCCACTTAACACATGGTGAGGGATATGATGTCAGGACCGAAGTCACCAATATCGTTGGCCTATCAGGTTGTTTCATGGGGCTTTCAAGAGAAGGACTTATAGGAATGAGTTTCAGGTCCACAGAAGGGGAAATAGTGGCACACGTCTTCAGCCTAGTCCGGAGGACATACTAGTGGGGCAAGGTGGCAGCACTCCACTTGCGAAGGTCCCTTGCCGTAGACGTTCTTTAAGAGTTTCGTTGTTCCTTCCGTAGCACTTCAGTCGTCGCCATTTCAGCTCTTGTTTCAGTTCTTTTCAGATTCAGTTCATCTAGCAGTTTTACAGAAGCCACTTCTAGACATCAGTGTTACTGTCACGTCAGTTTTAGAACCCCTATAATATTTTGTGACTAGTAATCACTGAACCATTCCGTGCATGATTCGCACGAGATTTTTGTTTCCTGGTCGGGGACTGACCACGAGGTGGATCTCTCAGTTGATTTTGGACTCTCATGGAGAGAGGAGTGTTTTGGATATTAATGTACAAGTAGAGTGTCATTGAATTGATTTGTATTCAGGACTAATTTTCTTGGATGTATTTTGTGATGGCTGAAGTCGCCAATATCTTTATATTTATATATTTAATGTGGGGATAAAAACCATGTCTGCTACAAGTGAGTCTATTAATTATTATAAATATTGTGGTCAAATAGCTCAGCATGTTAATGTTCTCACGCACTAGCAAATCTAGTGCGCGAGTGGAAGTAATTAGTTATCAGCAAAGAACATTGTAGAGGTATCTACAACACAGAAACATTCGCGTCATCACGCCTATAACAAAACCAGGCTGTGACATATGGTGGCCAGTAAAGGTGTCTTCAAGACAGTGAACCTACACTTCTCGTTTGGCGCAAGAGTATACATTAGACGGGAACATTTTTTTTCTCAAGATGGCGTCAAACTAAGCGTGGACTGAATCCAGATTGCTCACAAGATCTACAAGGCAATCAAGGACGCAGTACGATACGATACAGAGCACACTTGCCAAGCCTCTGTCTAGACAAGATTCCAACACTGAACAGTATGTTGTGTGCTTGACACGCACGGGCTCAAAACGCAAATATCACTCAAGCGAAACCAGTCACAAGTATTCAAGTAGATCATCATTGAGCTAGACAGAGCCTGCAAAATTATTTTTTTTGTTTGTTCGCCGGTTGACCTCTACACACAATTGTGACTCTTACAAGTTCTCCAAGTCAGTAATCTCTTCAAGGAAGAATCTCAAACTTTGTGTTTTAACGTCGTTTACATCTACGTAGGCCCCGCCTCCTAGAGATGTGGAGATTGCAGTAGGTGGAATCAACTCTATATCAAAGGACATACCATTCAAAGAAACAAATTGATATTTCTACTAGAACCGTATTTGTTTAACCTAATTCGTCATATGTCATTGACTAATGTGGACTTGCAGCTACTTCTTGTATACCTGGTCAATGCTTATTTCTCCACTATTGTAGATATCTTGAGATTCAGCACGGCGTGACAGCACCATCTGCAGAAACCGAAGACAGCTGATACACTTGTGTGGGTGAAAAATTCAAGGCGTCGCTTGAAGACAGTTAATACGTCGTTTCTACGTGAGCGCTCGTCACCAACTCTTGACACGCTCCTGCATTGTCGAGGTTTCACCTTACATTGCTATACAGAAGGTCCTACAGTTAGACCTCTGTTCACTTATGGTCATTCTATTTTTTTCTTCGACTTTACATATTTGGATTATCTAAGCTGAAGTCTTCTACTTAAGTACTGTTGGATTATTGGTATAAATGTGCAAGTACTTTTGGATTATTTATCTTTGACGTTGAAGTTGGACTAACTTGGACTAACTTGTACCTATTGCCGCTTTCCTAGTCATCGTTATAAGTCGAAGAAATAACAGGTGCCTGTATTACTACACTTACCTTTTGGATTATACTTATTAGATAAGTCACCTATTGGATTATCTACACTACTACGCTACGTTGTAAAGAGAATGAAAGTTAACTATTTAAGATTGAAATCTTATATTGAGTATTGATATTGACATTGAATTTCCTTATTTCTATATATTTGTTACTTTTAAGGGTGACTGGAGAGGGACTATTTTATGACTCATCATAATAATAGGATCTATTAGGGAATATCCTATCTGTTCTTTTACCTTCAATAAGACCCAACGCGTTTGAGGTCATCCTTGTTGGTAGGGAGGTACTAGATCATATTGGGAAATATTTATTAGCTGTTTTAGTCTTGTTTGTGTATTTTGTCAAAGTATTCTATTGCCCTGGCAATCTATTACTGTAAACTAAGAAAATATTTAACTTCACAATAAAATTAAAAACAACTTGACATTTTTCAATCAGGTCAAGCTGACATTTTTTTTCTAGTTATCATGTAACTAGGTCATGACATATTTTTGTTACACTTGTATCATTTTATTGGGTTATGATGACATTTTTCCTTTCATTGATGCTATTGTACTATCATTTTTTATTAACTGTGCATTACATATTTATTTATCACAATTTGTCAATAACATAGAATATCACAATAACTAGATGTGCTAATAATTTATATGGTTAGTAAACACAGTAATGTAAACAAACACATTGTAAACAACAGTAAACTACTTGAACTGTTGACCTAAATTTTTTTTGGAAACTCACAAATGTAAATATTGTTGATTTTTTTTCCAAGTGGTACACATTTGAATGTTATCATTTTTATGCTATTCTACTTTAAATACCACATATGTGTGCTAGCAATAGCAATTATAGACAATGTCACGGTAACCTTGTATAATGATGACAGAATTTAAAGTAATACTGAACACAAATACACTTATATAGATGTATGTAAATTTTTGGGAACTTTTTCAATAAATTCACTTAGTGTGTCAAATGATACACATTGGTTGTGATATATCATAAAAATAATTTGATGTAAAATGACTTTAAAATTATTTTTTTTCTTCTCTTATAATTGAGATGTCAATGTATGTTAACAGGAGGAGCAGATAGCAATTAAACATGCTCATGCAAAACATTTCAATATAATGTAACTATACTTTAGGAGAATAAAGTCTTAACTTCTATTGATATATTTTTTTCAATAACATACTTGTACAGTAGATGTAATCATAATAATGTATATTTTTCTAAGCAAACATTTTGAAAGTTGAACAATGCATTTGTTAATTAGTATATGGAACCATTCATAGTTAGAATGAATGACATAACATTAATATTTATGTATAATTGAGCAAGCAGTATTGAGGTGATTAATTAGATCAGCTTGACATGAGTGATTAAGCTACTGGACATATATATAGAACATTACTATCATATGTACTTTTGTAAAAGATTTTTTTCAAAAATCTTTTTCAGGGGAAGGGGCGTATGTCACGTCAGTTTTAGAACCCCTGTAATATTTTGTGACTAGTAATCACTGAACCATTCCGTGCATAATTCGCACGAGATTTTTGTTTCCTGGTCGGGGACTGACCACGAGGTGGATCTCTCAGTTGATTTTGGACTCTCATGGAGAGAGGAGTGTTTTGGATATTAATGTACAAGTAGAGTGTCATTGAATTGATTTGTTTTCAGGACTAATTTTCTTGGATGTATTTTGTGATGGCTGAAGTCGCCAATATCTTTATATTTATATATTTAATGTGAATAAAAACCATGTCTGCTACAAGTGAGTCTATTAATTATTATAAATATTGTGGTCAAAGAGTTCAGCATGTTAATGTTCTCACGCACTAGCAAATCTAGTGCGCGATTGGAAGTAATTAGTTATCAGCACAGAACATTGTAGAGGTATCTACAACACAGAAACATTCGCGTCATCACGCCTATAACAAAACCAGGCTGTGACAGTTACGATTCTCTCTCCTACTCAGGCCTTCTGTAAACACTGCTAAACATACAACAACACATCAAGAACTTGACAACAAGAGCTTGTGCTTTAATAATCTTCAATTAAAATAGCCAATATGACACAATTGGCAATACATCAACAGTAAAAATGCTACATTGTACATCACCGTACAAAACTCTACTGTCATGGCCGACTAACAATCCCGGTCTCCGGTCTTGAACTGCTCTGCCTTACACACACTGTGTCTCTAGTCCACGCAGGCTAATGATCAGATGACCAAAGTTCATACCAGTACTGTTCCTTGCCCTTCGATATAGCACGCTAAACTGTATTACTGGCCTGTGTCACATATAGGGTTACAACAATATTGTAGTTGAAAATTAGTAATACTTGAACAATAAGTATTCTATAGTTAAATAAAAAACGCCATTTCACTGTTCTATTTATTGACTTAATTGGGGGGGGGGAGGGGGCATCATGAGAACTTGCCGCACTGGGCATCATATACACTAGCTACGCCACAGATTAATTGAACTAATTGACAATTGAGACAGTTTATTATTTATTAAGACTTCCTGAAAACTTTTACCAATTATAACAGTAAAGTAACTCTCATCGTCTTCCGACCTTTATAGGTCTGGTACAACTATCATACCAGTTGACAAATCCTCATTCAATGTGTACAGGTAAAGCACCGTTTAATCGTGCCGAATTTCTCATTTAGCAAGGTTTATCTCCCGTTGCTTTGGTATATTTTCGATATAAAACAAAATTAATTGAATACTACTAATTGATTAACTATTTCTATTTAAATATTGGTGACATTTAGTGTGTATCATGGACAAAAATTAATTGTGCAAACTTTCAATTACATCTAAATATGAGACATAGGAGAAATAATGTGAACACAATTTGAACCAGAGAGACAGCTGAAGGGGGAGGGAACCCTGAAAATCTTATTTTTGTTATTTCTGAAGCTAGGCCCTTGAAATTTTTTATGGTAACATATAATGATATTCTAAAATAAATAATGCTAAAAAAGTTTTATTAATGATGGTTGCCATGGTATCGGCGGCCATATTGTTTATTGTATACAAATTAAAACTCTAAATTTTATGAAATATAATTAAAAGATAAGAAAAAAGGATCTTCTAAATTGATACAGCGTCAGAGTTAAAGATATAAGAATGTTGAATTTTTCTACACATTTTTTAATTTTTAGTATATTTTAGACCTAAAAAACAGCATAAATATTAATTAAAATTACTTTAAAAAAAAAGTAAATAAAATATTGAAAAAAAAATCATTGTACGAGTAAAGTAACTGATGTCCTTAAGAAGTGTTTCAAATTTCATTAAAATCTATGAAGTAGTTCAGGAGAAGTTCCTAGTAAGGCATAATGACATGTGCAAAAACTAACATTTTGAGAAAAATGAGTTTAAAGTATAAATTTTATTAAGATTTTGTGTCATAGCCCTTACAAAAAACATTTTAAAAACATGTTTTAGACACAGATTTAAGCAATAAAATCAATTATAATGTAAAGAAAAAAGATTGATCTACTTAATTATGTTATTAGTTAAAAATCTATATAGTAGACCTAAAACTCGATTTTCTCTAGGGATACCTCCCCTGAAGGGAGTTAATATAAGTGATTTTTGTTAGACATTTAAAGATGTCAATGATCAATTTGTCAATGTAGAATTATCTTATGTTATAAAATACTGACGTTTATTTGAAACAGAAAATAATTACGTCTAATTATTTGTTAGGAGCTTTGAATAATTGTGCGAAATTTCATCTTGGAGAAAAAATGTATTGCAGACAGACAGAGCAAGTTGATTAGGGCTTTGTAAAAAATTTCAACCTCAACTTTATAAGCAACAAGTTTAGTATTCATAAAATATTAGTAAAAAAAAAGTCTGAACTTCACAAGGTGCAAAACGTGAATCAATTGAGAAATCGACCCATTTGAATATAAATTAGTTAAAATTATTTATTATGGCTTTTATTTATAATATTTATATATATATATATATATAAACTCACCGGGCATGTAAAAAGATTTCTTAACTAAAATAGAGGGATATAAGCTTTAAGCAGAGAATTAGGCTTAAGAATTAGAAGATAACTAGAGTGTAAAGATTATATTTAGATAGCATGTTAGTTTAAAGATTATATTTAAACAGCATTACATGCAAATATATCAATTATTATTATATTATATTATTATAATAAATATTATATTAAATGTAAAAAAAAAAGAAATGATAATCGATTTTAGTAGGAAAAAGAAGGAAAATGATATTGTTTTTGTAGCTGGAGAGACTATTGAAATAGTGCAAACCTTTAAATACCTTGGTACTATCCTAGACAATAAACTAAATTTTACTGCAAATACTGATTATATCAGCAAAAAAGGACAGAAAAGATTACGATTACTTAGAAAACTGTCCTTGTTTAATGTTAGCGAAAAGGCCTTGGCTATGTTTTATCACGCTCATATCTGCAATATTTTAAGTTTTAATATCACTGCGTGGTATGGCAATCTGAGCATTTAAAATAAAAAAAAACTTTATAGAATCCTAAATGCTGCTGGTAAAATCATTGGTAATAAAACAAACCCCATTTGGGTAGTTGTTTGAGACAAACATCTATAAAAAGAAGTGAACAAGATCCTGGAAATAAAGAATCACCCTTTGTGTCAGGATTTTGTGATTTTACTATCACAAAAGAGATACAAGACACTGATAGCAAAGACAGACACAAACACTCTTTTTTTCCCCTGGCAATCAAATCATTAAATAAGAACAATCTGGTATAAACTTTGCCACATATAAATTATGAGTGAGTCTGGTGTGAATGTACACTTTGATTTCTTATAGTTATAATGTTTTTTGTTTGGTGTAATGCACAAATTGTATGACACATTTCTGTACAGACAAAAAAGATTCTTCTTCTTCTTCTTATATATATATATCTTACTTCGGATAGCAACAATATCGTAATTAAGAAATTCTGCTTGTAGTTGTACCATGCTCCTTATATGTAAAAGCGACTGCACAAATTTAAAAAGTATACAATTTCTAAACATTAATGCTTATAACTTTTTTTAAAAAGGAAATCGAGATTATATTTACAAGTACTCTCTTTCTTTCTTCTAAAATATAGCATGATTTTAGTTTTAAGTATTTTTATTTAGAAGTGGATCTTTATGAAAGCTTTTGAAATGGTGCCTCCACAAAATTCTTGCCTCTGGTCCAGCACATACTTAAATCCTGGTTAAACCATGATCACGTGACCTCTCATTTGGAACGAATAACGGGCAAGTATTAAGACACGCCAGCAGGACTCATATCAAAGCTAGATTAGTTTTCTTGAAGTCCTGGAACCAGTGAAATATTTTCTTTAGTCCTTGATAGAAAGAAGAAACATCATAAAAGGAAAGCTTAATTGAAATAAAAATTGTTTTGTTTATCTTGATATATTTGATAATATAAATTAAATACAACAGACTCTCAAAAACTTATGAATTTAAAGTACAATAAAATACTCATGTAAACTAGATCTAAATCAAAAAGCACTACCAGGTGTAAGCTATTCTTGTAAGACATACAGGCTCTATTGTATTCATACAGAACTAGACATAAAAAAGATGTAACAATACATGTTCAGGGGCCACACAGTTTGCAGTGCGTTTTCCCCGGAATGTGCAATGAAGTTATTGTGTCAGTGAGACCTCGTTCCAACCATAGCTAATGCCTAGACATCTAATTACTATTAGGGGATCCATAGTCGCTGCGCCATTGAAAGACGTTATAGACACCTAGAATCAATTGATGTTGTTTGATTTAATGGTAATGTTGGGTAAACCTAATTCTATCAAACAATTTTGTTGAAGATTTTAATTTGTGGAGAAAGAATACACCCATTTAACACCCTCAATCCACTAGCAAAGCTGTTGCATTCTCACGATTGCATTGTCCAGGTAAATAACACTGCTTTCAATGTGCGATTTCAAGCTCCTGTCAAGTAACGTGTACAATGTTTGCAGCTATTTTATTCTCTACTGGCTTTAGAACATTTACCAAAAATTTCAACACATTGATCTTCAAACTATTAGCCCATTGCGGCGAGGTCTATGCTTCTATGTATATAGACCTTCCCTATCCAGTCAATCGATCTTAGTGAAACCACTTTCCATATACATTTTTTTAATATCACCTTCACGCCTTCAACTAGACCAGGGGCTCTCAACCTGTGGGTCGCGACATCCATGGGGGTCGATTGACCATTTGCCAGGGGTCACGTAAGACCATCGAAACTATGGATTATTATTGCCTAGTCTTCTATTGGTGTAAGTGTGCGTGTGGTTGGGGTCGCGGCAGAGTGGGGGATTGTAAAAAGGGGTCGCCGAGCTTTAAAGGTTAAGAACCGCTGACCTAGACCTTTCCTTTAGACCGTTGGGGTACCACACAAGATCTTTTGACTGTCATTTTACATTGTTTTCTGTCTTTTGCCTTGGATAGAGCCTCTTTCAATGGCAGTCCCGTCCTTTATTTCATGTTGTCCTCCCCTCGCTTTCTCTGGCTTACTTTTCTCCTTGATATATTGTTAAGACCCTAGTGGCAGACTGAAAGGGTTAATGTGTGTGCGGCCTACTGACACACATGATTCAGGCCAATCACACAGGTCAAGGGCTGTTGAACAAGGGACATTAATGCTAATGCACGCAATATAACCAATGTTATGGTCATGTAACCAAAAGCCTTTACAGATAACAGACATTGTGTTAGAAAGGACAGTTGAGTCCAGGACAGCAAGCAGTAAGGACTGTGTGCTACGAAGTGAGTCCTCGAAAATGTAGATGTACGAGCTAAAGAGACTTGTAGTGATTAGTTAGGCAGTTCTGTTGTGTAGCAAAGCATTTAAAGTTACTGTAGCCAATTGTGTTTATTGGCTGATGTTGATGTATTTGTCATTAAATCGCCACCTTGTTTATTGAAGCTTTGGTTGTCAAGTTGATGTTTTAGATGTGCTGTGTTGTTGGGCAGTGTTTGCAGAAGGCCTGATAGAGAAGATCTTAACAATATTATGGATGTGGGAGAGTAGTATACAAGGGAAAGAAGGACGTAATGCATGTCAGATTATAATTTTCGTAGCTCACTAGGGATTAGATACGAATAATTACTGTAAATCGATGGTAAAATCTTATTGATAACAAATGAATTTCTAAAAGAATCCAAAAAAAAAAAAAAAACTTTCTCTCACGAAATTACAAGTTTATTATTTACTAGACATATGTTACCCGCGACCCGCGGGTCTTTATTTGCGCATTACTGTCGATATAGTCACTGAGAGTGTTTTGTAAACAATTAAACGAAATAATAATGTAATAAGTAAAGCGAATGTGTCAATGTAAAAAAAGTGTGAATGAAGCTATGAAATCAAAATAGCTAATAGGCTTAAATCCATTTTTTCAAATTAAAACATTTGCTTGTAGGCCTACATATATTTGATTAAAATTTGAGATGAATAGACTTAATTTTGTATGTTCATGTGTTAAAGTATAAAGTAGATCTTGAGGTAGACATAGATCTAAATCTACACTAATCTAGAGTTAAAAATTGGCTTTTATATAGTTCATTCTGTGTTGCGCATGCGTGACCTTTTTCATGAATGAATATAGGCCTATCTCAACACGGCTACGCAGCGCTTACGAATGTATTAAAAATGCTTTAGAAAAACAAATTTGAATGTTAATTTAATTTAATATATGAAATGATTGGACAGTAATTAGTATGTTTATGTGTTAAAACATAAAACTATCTTTGCGAAAAGAAGTTTTATAATCTTAGAGTTCAATAAGAGTTTTAGACCTAGGCCTAGGAATAGACTCAATAGAGATATGTTTTAATGTGTAACCATTTGGTAATGTCTAATGAAAGAATGTTCGCCAGGAAATCTGTAGTCATAGATATCAGGAACTAATTTATGTAAAAAATGCTTTTGAAACACAAAATTAAAGGTTAATTTTATTATATAATGAAATCAATGGATCTTCTTTTGTATTTTCATGTGTCAAAGTAAAAAACTATCTGCGCAAAGTATATTTCTTAAAATTAGATCTAGGTCTAAATCCTTTCGATCTTTTCTCATGTCAACATTGTTAACCATGGCTTAGATCCATAAATACTATAACTTTAATAGAGTCGGACAACTTTTTTTTTTTTTTAGGGTCTTAAGTTTTAGGGCTACAATACATACAATACGGTCTAAGTTAGTACCCAAGGAACATTCCTGCCAAGTTTTATCAAGATTGGTCAAGCGGTTTTGATGTCTATAAGTCACATACATACTAACATACATACATACATACATACATACATACATACATACATACATACATACATACATACATACATACATACATACTTACATACATACATACATACATACATACATACATACATACATACATACATACATACATACATATACCTTATATTCTACTTTATTAGATAGATATAGAAGCACTCAGTAATAGTGAACAAACATCCGTCCTCTTCTATTATATGACAACTGACTAGCACAAACACCAGTCCAGGAAACAACAGTCCAACCTTTCTTTACTGGGAACAAGGATTCCACTGACTAACATACTCTGTCACACATACAGGGAAAACTAAAACATACACGTGCAAGGCTTTGCACATTCATAACCTGGGAGTATATAAACTAAGGGATATAACTTTTTCATACCAAAGTTACAACAATACATTCAAACTCTCCATACATACCCCTGACAATGCGTTAACCGCAACAGTTTGGACAATCTCTTACAAATCCTTTAATTAGATTCTTTTGTTCATGAGACTGCAGCTTTTTGGTTACGTTCTGTTCGTGTTAGTTTGGAAAAAATCAACATAGGTCTACAATTCAACTATTAAGTGACTTTATATGTTCTATCCACACCTACATGTTCATTTTTAGTAAATATATTTAAATTTAACGAATCGACATGTTTTTTCTTCTACCACTGATTCTCACAGTTCGTTTGACTATATAGCCATATAAAAACGATGTTCGGCGGATATTTACATTTAGAGTTGGATTTTTTTACGAATTACTCCTTCCGGCTACGATACTGGAGCACACACACACACACACACACACACACACACACACCTCAATAATTAAGTCATCCCATCCTCATCCCCTATGCTAGGACAAATTTGTACAAATACTCCTTCTTCCCTAGTGCTATTAGAGCATGGAAAGGGTTGCCTGAGCTAGCCAAATACTCCTTCTTCCCTAGTGCTATTAGAGCATGGAATGAGTTGCCTGAGCTAGCCAAATACTCCTTCTTCCCTAGTGCTATTAGAGAATGGAAAGGGTTGCCTGAGCTAGCCAAATACTCCTTCTTCCCTAGTGCTATTAGAGAATGGAAAGGGTTGCCTGAGCTAGCCAAATACTCCTTCTTCCCTAGTGCTATTAGAGAATGGAAAGGGTTGCCTGAGCTAGCCAAATACTCCTTCTTCCCTAGTGCTATTAGAGAATGGAAAGGGTTGCCTCAGCTAGCCAAATACTCCTTCTTCCCTAGTGCTATTAGAGAATGGAATGGGTTGCCTGAGCTAGCCAAATACTCCTTCTTCCCTAGTGCTATTAGAGAATGGAAAGGGTTGCCTCAGAAAGCCAAATACTCCTTCTTCCCTAGTGCTATTAGAGAATGAAAAGGGTTGCCTGAGCTAGCCAAATACTCCTTCTTCCCTAGTGCTATTAGAGAATGGAAAGGGTTGCCTGAGCTAGCCAAATACTCCTTCTTCCCTAGTGCTATTAGAGAATGGAAAGGGTTGCCTCAGCTAGCCAAATACTCCTTCTTCCCTAGTGCTATTAGAGCATGGAAAGGGTTGCCTGAGCTAGCCAAATACTCCTTCTTCCCTAGTGCTATTAGAGCATGGAAAGGGTTGCCTGAGCTAGCCAAATACTCCTTCTTCCCTAGTGCTATTAGAGCATGGAAAGGGTTGCCTGAGCTAGCCAAATACTCCTTCTTCATTAGTGCTATTAGAGCATGGAAAGGGTTGCCTGAGCTAGCCAAATACTCCTTCTTCCCTAGTGCTATTAGAGAATGGAAAGGGTTGCCTGAGCTAGCCAAATACTCCTTCTTCCCTAGTGCTATTAGAGCATTGAAAGGGTTGCCTGAGCTAGCCAAATACTCCTTCTTCCCTAGTGCTATTAGAGCATGGAAAGGGTGGCCTGAGCTAGCCAAATACTCCTTCTTCTCTAGTGCTATTAGAGCATGGAATGGGTTGCCTGAGCTAGACAAATACTCCTTCTTCCCTAGTGCTATTAGAGCATGGAAAGGGTTGCCTGAGCTAGCCAAATACTCCTTCTTCCCTAGTGCTATTAGAGAATGGAAAGGGTTGCCTGAGCTAGCCAAATACTCCTTCTTCCCTAGTGCTATTAGAGAATGGAAAGGGTTGCCTGAGCTAGCCAAATACTCCTTCTTCCCTAGTGCTATTAGAGAATGGAAAGGGTTGCCTGAGCTAGCCAAATACTCCTTCTTCCCTAGTGCTATTAGAGCATGGAAAGGGTTGCCTGAGCTAGACAAATACTCCTTCTTCCCTAGTGCTATTAGAGCATGGAATGGGTTGCCTGAGCTAGACAAATACTCCTTCTTCCCTAGTGCTATTAGAGCATGGAATGGGTTGCCTGAGCTAGACAAATACTCCTTCTTCCCTAGTGCTATTAGAGAATGGAATGGGTTGCCTGAGCTAGCCAAATACTCCTTCTTCCCTAGTGCTATTAGAGAATGGAAAGGGTTGCCTCAGAAAGCCAAATACTCCTTCTTCCCTAGTGCTATTAGAGAATGAAAAGGGTTGCCTGAGCTAGCCAAATACTCCTTCTTCCCTAGTGCTATTAGAGCATGGAAAGGGTTGCCTGAGCTAGCCAAATACTCCTTCTTCCCTAGTGCTATTAGAGAATGGAAAGGGTTGCCTCAGCTAGCCAAATACTCCTTCTTCCCTAGTGCTATTAGAGCATTGAAAGGGTTGCCTGAGCTAGCCAAATACTCCTTCTTCCCTAGTGCTATTAGAGCATGGAAAGGGTTGCCTGAGCTAGCCAAATACTCCTTCTTCCCTAGTGCTATTAGAGCATGGAAAGGGTTGCCTGAGCTAGCCAAATACTCCTTCTTCATTAGTGCTATTAGAGCATGGAAAGGGTTGCCTGAGCTAGCCAAATACTCCTTCTTCCCTAGTGCTATTAGAGAATGGAAAGGGTTGCCTGAGCTAGCCAAATACTCCTTCTTCCCTAGTGCTATTAGAGCATTGAAAGGGTTGCCTGAGCTAGCCAAATACTCCTTCTTCCCTAGTGCTATTAGAGCATGGAAAGGGTGGCCTGAGCTAGCCAAATACTCCTTCTTCCCTAGTGATATTAGAGCATGGAATGGGTTGCCTGAGCTAGACAAATACTCCTTCTTCCCTAGTGCTATTAGAGAATGGAAAGGGTTGCCTGAGCTAGCCAAATACTCCTTCTTCCCTAGTGCTATTAGAGCATGGAAAGGGTTGCCTGAGCTAGCCAAATACTCTTTCTTCCCTAGTGCTATTAGAGCATGGAAAGGGTTGCCTGAGCTAGCCAAATACTCCTTCTTCCCTAGTGCTATTAGAGAATGGAAAGTGTTGGCTGAGCTAGCCAAATACTCCTTCTTCCCTAGGGCTATTAGAGAATGGAAAGGGTTGCCTGAGCTAGCCAGGAAAACCAGTGACTTGGCAGAATTTAAGTCATTGGTTAATATGCATGACGCGTAGGACGTAATCATCTTCTTTTTTGAAGTAACGTCTGTATTATTTAAGATAAGTCAAAATGCAAGAAGACTTGTCAGGAAATAGTTTCTGTGTGTGTGTGTTGTCCTTGCCTGGACATTGTGTTTGTGTCTACCATAACACTACATCACTTACTGTACTGCGCGAGTCAGGATACAGCCAAGGGACATCACAATTAATTATCATGTAAGTACGTGCGGTTTGCGCACTAGACTGTAGTTCGGACTTGTCAATGGTATCGGGTTCAAACCCTGCCCGCTCTCGTCCCCCCGCCATCCTGCGGAAGGATTGGACTAGAAAGTAAATTATCTTCAACTCTGAAGGAACATATGAAACGGAAAGTACATTTTACAATTTTTAAAACTGATGAATACTTCATCTGATATTTATTTACATATGGGGAAGCTCGTCTCGTTTACTTATCAGTCTATCACTATGGACCTCATTCACCAATCGTAAATAAACAATACTTAGTCACGTGAGAATATTGATAAAACAACGATAAAAAAAAACTGTCAGGTGATAGTCACTGTGTATAATCATTAGATCGTAATTTGTATAGAAGAGATAGAAAATCACGTGGCTTAATGTTGCTTGTTTACGATTGGCGAATGAGGTCCATTATTCCTACTCTAAGCCGTAGCCATCTTGTTCTTCCATGTACACGCATTCTGCAACGTCATTCGTCGACGTCAGTACATTTACTGTCTCTAAATACCATGCACAAACCTACAAACCTAACATAATCTCTAAACTAATCTCAGTTCTCAAATTGACTTAGTCCTTTTGTGTTTTAACATTTAGTTTACCAGTTCTCACACTGTTGTAGTCAAAGTGTTGTCTATCAGTCACTTTATTTAAACATTACCTTACCCAGTGGAGAAATTAGGAATTCGCTACCTTTTGGGGCCCTGGGGACAAAACCTCTTTAGGGGCCCCTGCATTTTAACATTCGACATCATGCCAGGAGAAAATTGCATAATATTTAATGTAAAAAAAAATCAAAAAGTCATTTGGGGGGTCCCTTCAAGTGGGGCGCAGTTGGGTTTTCAAATTCTCCCCCATCCCCTACCATAGCTACGCCACTGCCTGTACCTGGTCTTCTAAATAGGCTACATTACTGTAAATAAATGTTTTGAATGTTGACTCAAAAACGAAGGACGGCGGGGAACGCCAGCGGCGGGGTTTCAAACAGGGGCCATTTAAAGGACAGTTCAAAACGCAAACTACTCAACCATGCCACAGGTGTTGTTTTTTCTGATGTGGTGGCAGCGTTTTAGTCACCAGATCGTTGATAGTATTTGACCATTATGAAAAAAAAAGGAGTGGCCTATTTGTATTCCTAAAATCTTTGAGACTCGCACTCTCACAGACTCCGCCCCGTTGATGTATCGTATTAGTTCACTCCCTTTTACAACAGCCAATCCGAGCCAGGATAAGAGCTCTGAAGATCTGACCCTTTATTAACCTGGGCTGCAAAATGTAAAGTGACACTTACGTACAGGTAGCTGTACACACTACACAAGAACGACTCCAACAAGGTAGTCCGTTAATTACTAACCAAATCATACTTTTTTTTTCCTTTTATTGTCTCTCTCTCTCTCACTCTCTCTCTCTCTCTCTCTCTCACTCTCTCTCAAGTCAATATATCTGCACAAAGGATACAAGATTATCTATATTTGTCGTGACATCTTTTTTTTTTTTTTTTAAATTTGTTACCTTAAATTTATAGATCTGTAAATTTAATCAGCATCTGGTTGCATGCGGCCTCAGAACAAGACAGCTGGAGGTCACTCACAAAGGCCGCGGGATACAATTGAGACCTAATGAAAATCCTCCGCCCAGGACAGACGCAGACGGCGAATAGAAAATCGAAATCCACCACCTGCGGACAATGGTTATACTTGCTCTGAATGTGGTTAAATATGTAGGTCACGGCTGGGGCTGCGCCTCCAGTGGAAATACTGCATTCCTCTGTAGACTTCGGACTCTAATTAAGACAATTAATTATTTTAGTCAGCTATCGCATAAATGCAATAAATATTTAGAATGATACAGAGCGCATTTATCTTTCTCTGATTCCCTCTTTATGTAATAGTCTACTAACTTTACGTACTTTGGTGTATTTCTGAAGACAACAGTATACACAACAGTTTCTCAAACTGTGGGGTGCGACTGCTTAGATGTCTTCTCAAAAAGGGGGGGGGGGGTCGTAACGTCATGATTAAATGGGGGGGGGCGACTTTATGAAAGTCGAGTTCTGCATGAAAGACGGTCTGGACAAGGATTTGAAAGAGAACTGGTTCATGTGCGGTATTAGGGCTGCCCTTGTACGGTGTCTAGGCGACCTTAATGTCCACTTGCTTTCACGTGCTCTAAGGGAGTAATTCTCAGCATGGTTCGATATTAATAAGATTTCTGAAATGGGGGGGGGGGCGAAGTGGGTCAATTTATAGAGGTGAAAAAACAAGTTGTATATTCTTTGTAGTTATAAATGCGCATCTCTTGAAGGAAGTTTTGAGATTGGCCAACATGCACCATACGTATGCTCTCCTGACACAGAGAAGACTACGCTGGCTCGGGCATGTCACCCGCATGCCAGATGGTAGAATCCCGAAAGATAGCTTGTGGAGGAAGTCAGACCCAAGACCCGCCCAAGACTAACCTATAGAGATGTCTTCAAGCGAGACATGAGAGCCACAGACATCAACGAAATTATGTGTGAAGAAATAGCCAAAGACCGGAGTGCATGGAGACAGAATGTGGGTGCTGGGACGATCCTCGCTGAGAGCAAAAGAAACGAAGCGGCCTTAATCGTGAGAGAAAAAAAAAAAGCTGCCCTCTCCGCCAGCCCTGAATCAGATGCACACAAATGCATCAATTTCCGCAAAGTCTGCCGCTCTATAATTGGCTTAATTAGCTACACTAGTCTTAAGACAAAACCAAAATCAGAGACTTTAAAGACCAAAAAAGCAATATATATAATATATATATATATATATATATATATATATATATATATATATATATATATATATATATATATATATATATATATATATATATATATATATCAAACCAAGAATATTAAGCTAGTAAATGACAATATTTCCAATGTTTTAAAACTTACAATATTTTAAGAGATATCATCTTATTGTATAATAAGAAGCTTTTCAAATGTCATAGTCTTAGAAAAAGTCTTAAACTTAGCATTAGTCTTAGTTTTAGTCTTAGCATTAGTCTTAGTTTTAGTCTTAGTGTTAGTCTTAGTGTTAGTCTTAGTGTTTGTCTTAGTCTTAGTCTTAGTTTTAGTGTTAGTCTTAGTGTTAGTCTTAGTGTTAGTCTTAGTCTTAGTCTTAGTGTTAGCCTTAGTGTTAGCCTCAGTGTTAGTCTTCGTGTTAGTTGTAGTCTTAGACTTCTTTGTTTCCAGATTGCACTCAACACCAGGTCCTCAGCTAGGTAAAGGCGGGGGGGAGGGGCATTTTTTAAATTTTAATTTTCGGAAAAGGGGGAAGGACAATCAGTAAAAGTTCTAGAAAGACTTATCTACCTTTAATTAATATATTGACATAAATAAGAGAATTAATACATTAATACAATTCCCTACAATAATGAATAAATCATTTTTTTTTATTTAGGAAGTTTATTGTCACTAAATCTGTATTGATCGTCAATACATTATGTCAGCGAAAAAATTGGAATTCACGGATGTCTGCGACAGTCATCTAGACTTACTAGCCAGGCCTAACGACAGGAGCAGATGCCACATCAGAGCCTTAGCAGGATTTGTCTTTTTCATTCTGGTTGCCACAGGAGCGTTTTGTGTGTGTGTTGTCATCTATTTCACCGGAGACAATAGAGAAATGGTTAATAGATATGATCCTGAGACAGTAAGTGGAGAGAGGTCTGACTGCTTGAGACTCGCCAGTCAAGGCTATAAACAATTATGTAAGAGAATATTGTTTTTATTTCGAAATCTTTAAAGAGTTTGCTCTCCTGCATTTTATGTGGAGAGTTTGATCATTTCAATTTCCAAATTTCCAAATATTTATGTATGAAGTACTATTATTAGTTTTTTTAAATACATTTGGTATCTTTTCTTCTTCTTAATATCGCCCCAAGCAGAATAGTCTTGCATGATATATATATATGGGTCCTATGAAAGTGTGGAGCACAATGCGGCTGCATAGGTTGCATTGGCCTAAGACCGGGCTTGCAAAAAAACGGCGTATGCTACGCTCGATAAGTATCATAAGAATACTGTTTCCTAAATGGCTCACGCTCAATAGCAAGAATTACCAAATGTTTTAATCTATCTTTGAGAATTGTTGACTTAAAGTATTTTGTTTATTAGTTTGAGGCGCGAGAAGCTTCTTTCACTACATTCCACTATTACGGGTATTGCATAATGCCGTTTTTGTATCGCGTATAGGATTGGCGTTTTCCATATTGAATGACACTCCAAAAAGACAGATTTGTCTATATATTTCACGAGATTTGTATGAGTTTTTACAAGATTTAAAAAATTTCCGGATATTTTCAGGACTTTTTCGTGAATTTTGCAATTTTAGGAGATTTCCAGGAGCTTCTGGCAAATCACGAGGCAGTGAGAAATCTGTTATAAGTTATGAAATGGTTTAATAATTTATAAACCTAAAATTAGCGCGGGTAATATTTAGGTGCTGAGCATAGGTTGCAGTGGCCAAAGACCGCTCCTTCAAATAACGGCGTTTGCTATGCCACCGGTGGACTAGTATATATATAATATTATATAAATATATATATATATATATATTGTTACGTATTTCTAAATCTTCTGGCTAAATGTAGCCTACTAGTAGGCACACGAATGAAAACACTGCAAAGAACGTGACGACTCAACTTTCAGCTTTATATAACTTTATTGAATATTAACTATAACAATTCGTCACTGTAACATGTAGCGTATACGTCTTACATCAACTGTATCGACTGTAACGGCTCAAGTCCACTCTCTTCTACTGTATCGCACAGAAGACAACAGTAACGACAACTGTACTGACCCTTTTCACCTTAACTCTCTGGTTTATATAGAGTCCCTAATCGCATTTAAAACAACTTCTTCAAACTTCTAATTGACTTAAATATCTTGATGATACTCAATAATACAACTTTTACTGATACATATTACTGAAACAACTTATTATTATTATAGCTTTTATATAGCGCTACTTTCATGCTTATAGCATGCTCAGAGCGCTTTTGGTCCAATCTCATTTGTGGACCAGTGGGGGGGAGGGGTAGTTAGGAGTAGGTTTTCCGTGCTGCTTTTAGGCGCTCAGTAAACACAACTCTGCCCGAGTCGGGTGTCGAACCTCGAGTCCCCTTCTAGGTATCCAAGCCAAGACAAGTTCAAGCGCACTTGACCTCTCGACCAAGTGATAACTTAACATTAACTAGTGGACCCGCAGCTGTTTAAGAACTCATTACAACACAGGAACCAGTTACAAGATAAACCTCGACTAACCAGCTTTTGCCCAATCGTTTAAAAGTACGTTGATCAACAGATGTCTGCAAAATATCTTAAAAGTACACCGGTATTTCAAAATGGAAAGCATTTAACTGTAGGATATGAATGGACAGAGAAATATAGAAGCGCAGATCTTAAAGAGGACGTGGAGGTGGATTGGTCGCACCCTTAGAAAAGATACCAACAACAGAGCTAGACAGGCCTTAGAGTGGAACCTTCAGGGAAAAAAGACGTAGAGGTGGATGGGTCATACCCTTAGAAAAGATACCAACAACAGAGCTAGACAGGCCTTAGAGTGGAACCTCCAGGGAACAAGACTTGGAGGTGGATGGGTCATACCCTTAGAAAAGATACCAACAACAGAGCTAGACAAGCCTTAGAGTGGAACCTCCAGGGAACAAGACGTAGAGGTGGATGGGTCACACCCTTAGAAAAGATACCAACAACAGAGCTAGACAAGCCTTAGAGTGGAACCTCCAGGGAACAAGACGTAGAGGTGGATGGGTCACACCCTTAGAAAAGATACCAACAACAGAGCTAGGCAAGCCTTAGAGTGGAACCTCCAGGGAACAAGACGTAGAGGAAGACCTAAAAAGAACATGGTGACGCTGTATACTAGACGAAGCCTAGACGACCGGAAAGAGCTGGGAACCCATCAAAAAACTAGCAAGAGACCGTGGAGAGTGGCTGTTTTTATTGAGACTCTATATTCTATGAGCGACGCAAAGGAAATATGATGATGAAACCGTATTTTCAAGAATCATAGAAACTTCTATTCTAAATATTTTTTAAGTTTGACCTTATGGAAACTGACGTATTTAATTTTTTTCCTAAACTTCCTTACCTGATTGGATGATTTATAATTAACACGTGTTAGTTTTGCGACTTCTTTGAAATGACCCCGGTTTCTGGAAAGAGGTAGAATTAGGTCACAGTATCTATTCGTGACAGGGAGTAGTTCCGTCTGTATCTTTGTACACCAAACTCAGCTACCCAAGTCAGCTTTTAAGTAATGTGCGATTTCAACACCATACAATTAACTAACATACAGTTCATTATATGTTCTCGCATCTTCTTTTCTTATTAATTACTGACGTTACGTTACTTCAAAAGAGAAAATAAGTATGCCTCACGTTTCATGTGTCAATCTGGTCATGCATCAGTGACTTAACCAAGACCAATCGTTATTGAGGCATCAATACTGCCCACAACGTATGACATTGCTTTCTATAACTATTGTTCTCGCTTGAACTCTTCTAAGTCATTGGTTTTTATGGCTGATTCAGGCAACCCAATCCATCCTCTAATAACACTTAGGAAGAAGGGTTAGGGTCCTAGCATAGGAATAAAAAAATAAGCGTTTGCCTGTCTTTCTTGTAAATATCTTTTACATGTTATTTCTCACACATCAATTCTCGAATCCATTTGAAACTGTGCACAATGTATTCACTGGAGTAAACAAGACATCTCTGATCAAGTTCAAACGTGAACCAATTAGTTCTTGTTATTAAGAAAACATAAATCAATCGAACAAATTTAACTATCAGTCAAAATGCATTTTTAATTAATTACTTTGTTTAATATTCATAATGGAAATAACCTCTACATTATTGACTTATAAACTGGTAATTGAGGAGTCTTTTTGTTGTTTTTTTTTCTAAAAAAAGGATTAATTGATATTTCGCTTGTTAAGGATCATTGTATGGTTATCAAACAATGCACTAGAACAAGGGTCGGCAACCTTTTTAGTCGGAAGAGCCAAAAATTACAATTTACTAAATTTCAAAGTTTTTAATGAGCCACAAAGTTTTTTCTTGCCAATTATAAATAGTACTCGGATAAATAAAGTTCTTTGATAAATGAAAACGAATCTATTTATTCATATATGACTAGTGTTTTTCACAGCCAATGAGATAACACATATATATATATATATATATATATATATATATATATATATATATATATATATATATATATATATATATATATATATAATATATATATATATATATATATATATATATATATATATATATATATGGGATTATTAGATTATTAGCTATTATGAATCTAAAAGAATTAAAAGAATTAAACTTTTACATACAACACTACCATGTAACAAAACAATTGAGCTAACAAATTCAATGGGAGCGATGGCTTTGGTTTTAGAAAGTTTGGATACATTTGGCTCATAATTTGTCGTTTTTATTTTTCCATTGTTAGTTGGCTATTCATGCAAGAGAACGCTTGCTCGCATGAATATGTCGATCCGAATATAGTTAGAACTCCAATTGCCAACCTTCTCACTTCACTGTAGCAATCTGGAAGACAATCACATGCGTCGAATATAAGTGCCTCATCTCGCGGGCATTTCTTTGAAAGCTGCCCACTTTTGTTGCCTGACGTACATACATTTGTGAACCTCCAACTATTCCAACTTGCTTTTCAAATCTGTAAATTATCCACTCCAGAGAGCTCCAGTATCAATTCCAAATGGCTCAATATGGATTTTGTTACTATTAGTGTTGAGGGTATTTTTTATGAACGCTAGAATGGTAATTTTTAAAATAACTGTCCTGAAGTAATTCCTGTCAACAGTTTTTAATCGCGATTTTGCTTTAGAAAGTGAAAATGAAGTCATTTTTGGCTCTGAATAAGTAAAGTAAAGTTCCCCTTTTAGACCTTGCGCTCATTTCAGACCTTGCGATCTTTTGGGCAGATGATGTAGAGGTCATCTCTTTCTGTGAACCACGGTTAACGAGGGTGTCAGCACAACGACCAACCACATTTACTTTCCCCAACTAATGTCAGGTGGATTTAGAAAATATCCAGAGATTTAAAATCCCAGTCTTCACCATGATTCTAACTCGGGACCCCGGTTCGGATGCCAAGCTGTTTACTGCTCAGCCACCTCTCTTATCTTCTACCAAAACATCGGCTGTGTTTCTATTTTCTTGTAGTTTTAGATTCATCTTCTTTACTTTTGCTGATTTATCCATCCTAACATTTTAGCATCCATTTCTCGTTCTGTAATTCAGGGTGATTAATACCATCCTCATTTAGGAATGTATTTATTTCATTCAAGCACAAAGCTTCAAGTTTCAACACCATACCTGTAGAAAGCTATCGCACTTTATTGGGAAGAAGAAGGTCGGAATATTGAGTCTCCATTTCGTTTAAGAATTCTTTCAACTGACTATGGTAGAGTGCTATTGACCAGCAGTTCTTGGCGGAGTAGGCAGTGAAACGTAAGAAATACGTGGAGGCTCGCAGATTTTCTTTTATTTTTTCCTGTCATAGTTCCGGCTCCATCAGTTGCTATTGAAACGAGTTTATTTAAATCGATCTTATTGTCTTTAATGCATTTTTTTGCACGGCATTCGCAATATCTTCTTCCTAGTTTGTCACGAGAGCGCTAGCAATCCTTGGGAAAACATATACCTCACAGAAAGCCAACTTGTGCCGTGTCTTTTATGTCGCAAGACGTATCTATATCATTGATAAGGCAGAAGAAAGTTTAGTTCTTCCACCAACAAATATGTTACATTTGAGGACATGTAGGGGGGGTGAAAAGCAAGTCCAAGTGGCTGAGAGATAGAATCGGTGCATAATTTTAGTTAATCGTATCAATTTTTTTTTCGATAAAAAAAACTAATATTTGAATATGGAACTAAACATCCAAAGAGCCGCATGTGGCTCACGAGCCGCATGTTGCCGACCCCTGCACTAGAATGACTGCACCTTTAGTTGGTAGTACACTGTGTTTATCTCTTAGATTTGGGATCTCCACAAAAGAGAGGAAAATATATCCAACTTTCGACGGGTCAGAAAATTCTGAATTATTTTTTTTTGTACGCTCGGAATTAATAAAATAGTTCCGGTTTCTGAAAGTAAGTTTCCCAAGGACAATCCCCTGCTCAAAATATAAATAAATATTTACATTTTAACTAAAATATTGAATACTTTTTTTAAGCAATGTGGGATTAAATTTAGTTATTTAAAACTTTCGAAAATTGTTGGGGGCCTCCACAAATATCCTGCTCCGGGGCCTCTGCATTTATATATCCGGCCCTGATCTCTTCCTTTAGCTGTTATATGCCAGTCTCTTGATTTAGGACTATCTCTATTATGTTCTATCCTTCCCCAGGTGAGAAATGCCCAGCTCCTAACATCTCTCTCAGAGGACTGCATGTGAAGCGCCAAGCGGCGCCTTGCCTGCCACTCATCGACAATTCAACCAGTTCAACATCTACATTCAACATACAACCAACACAAACAGTGACGCCAAAACTGACAAACTATCGGATCCCCACCTCCTTGTACCCTACCCATTATAATATTGAAATACAGACTTATATTGCTGGCGATAACGCAGCAAATTTCTTCTTCAAGGTAAACTAGTAACAAAATAGTTTTTTTAAGTGACATTGTCTCCTACACGAAGCTGATGACTATGTTAGAGTGCTTTTACTTTACTTTAGGTTCTCCTGTATAGTTCGGCGCATTGGGCGACAAGCTGTCTCCACAAAAATCTGTCGCTAGCAATGTCTGAAGCCTGCTTTCACCTGTGTCGACTGTTTTAAGGTCCTCCAGGAAAGTGCGGCGCCAAAATATACGAGGACATCCCTGATTGCGCTTTCCTTGTATTGGTCTCCATGTCATTGCAACTGTTAATATGCGTAGTTCATTTTGTCGTAGATCATGTTCCACAAACCTCATGCGACGTTTTATCACAGGCTCACTAAGTGTTTGACTCCCGGGTGGGCATAGGGTTTCCTGTTTGAGACACGATCTTTGTAACTGACTTCCAAAATCCGTCTCCAGTCATTTTTGTTGAGCCACATTTAGTCTTTTTCTAAATTACGGCAGGTGACTTTTATGTCTCACATGCATATCTTGCTGTTAAGATGGACGATGTGTGAAGAAAGTGTATTCTTGTCTAAAGTACTTAGGCTTGACTTGTCCAAATAGGCTGCTGTCTTTCCTATTCGGCACGCCACGTCATAGTTGGCATCCCCATCGTTTGTTATGATGCTGCCAAGATCTGTGAACTTGTCCAGCTCTTCAAGCTTTGACTCGTCAAGTCTGACGGGGGCATCCTTTGCCTTATATCCCACTAGCAACATTTTAGTCTAATCCAAGTTTATACGGAGACTAATTTTGGGTGTCTCTCTTTCTAGGCTCTGCGTCATTTCTTGTATGTATTTATTTGTAGTAATCGATAAAAAAACAAATAAAAAAAAACATTAAAAATATATTTTTTTAAGACAATACCTTCTTTATGCAATTTATAGAAAGCTGTTTTTTCTCTTAAAGATTAATGCATGTTAGATTTAAAAAAAAACAATGTTACACCACAGTTATGTATTCCTCTGCCCACCTAAAAAGCGTGTTTATTTCTAGTCCACTTTACAGTTCATGCATGTGTAGGCATCTGTTTTAAGGCTTGCTGTTATGGCCGGTTTCTTTTTTTTTTCTCTTCACTAAGCATGTTCCTTTTTTTCCCCTCTTGGCAAGGATCGTACCAGTACGCGAAGTCTGTTGTCTCAATGCTGTCCGGTCTTGGACTATCTCCTCCCACATACTTTCATTGATGACTGTGGTTCTCATGTCTCGCTTGAAGACGTCTCTGTCGGTTAGTCTTCGGTGGCCCTTGGGTCTGACTCTATCCGCAAGATCAGAATAGAGGAAGTCTTTAGGGGTTCTTCCATCTGGCATGCGGGTGATACGTCCGAGCCAACGTAGTCTTCTCCGTGTCTAGTATATTTTTTTTTAAATTATTTCTGTCACAACACATTCACGAATTAAGTTTTAAAACTTTGCACAATTACACAAATTTAAAAAAAATTATGAAATAGCGGTATATAATTGATTTGTGTGTCAAATATTAAAAAGGGAAATAAATCTTACAATATTAAGAGATATAATTGTAAATGTTCAGTTCTTTCCCATATCTAAGCTAAACATTCTAAAGTATTTCATTTATATTTTGCTTGTTAAATACGCTGGTAAGGGTAAAGTTCATTCAGTGAAAAGTATAACAAATAAAGAATAACATTTTTTTTGAAGGTGTTTAATTTAATGACATTGAACACATTATTTCTTATATATTTCTTTCTCTATCACTGCTATGTTTATTTTTTATTTCTTCTTTGTATTAGTTTTATTCTATTTCTCAACTGTTGTAAGGAAACTACTTACTTGTCCATTTTTGTTTTACGCCAGGGCCATGTCAAGATTTGGTTGCGATGTGACGAGCCCTCGGACAACGTCACGCTTCACCTCAATGGACTCACAGTGGACAATTCAAGTCTAGGTTTCTACAGCGAGGACTTAGACCACAGTAGTCCGAACTACACGGATTGGTCAGCAGATAAGAAAAGACACTTCTTTATTCTAAACCTTGACGACTTCACGGAGGTAACAAACAAAAAAAGGCCGCGTTTTAAACACTTTGTTAGCATAAAGACACACTCTAGTTGACTGACTTTGAAACACTTTGTTAGCATAAAGACACACTCTAGTTGACTGACTTTGAAACACTTTGTTAGCATAAAGACACACTCTAGTTGACTGACTTTGAAACACTTTGTTAGCATAAAGACACACTCTAGTTGACTGACTTTGAAACACTTTGTTAGCATAAAGACACACTCTAGTTGACTGACTTTGAAACACTTTGTTAGCATAAAGACACACTCTAGTTGACTGACTTTGAAACACTTTGTTAGCATAAAGACACACTCTAGTTGACTGACTTTGAAACACTTTGTTAGCATAAAGACACACTCTAGTTGACTGACTTCGAAACACGTTGTTAGCATAAAGACACCTTCTAGATGACTGACTTTGAAACACTTTGTTGACATAAAGACACACTCTAGTTGATTGACTTTGAACGCAACATTTTGTGACGTCGCGGTGTAAAAGGTTAAATGGTGTAATGTTAAAGAATGCGAATGTCGTGAAATGCTGGGTTCGTGCTTCCTGGAGTACTCATGACACGCTACAACCATATGTACCACAAATTGACTTAAGTCCGTTTGGGCAGACAAATATAAAGTTTATTTGACATTAATAATAACAATACCGCGCTCCTTGTTAGTGCTACAAGTCAAGAAAATCCTATCGGCATAACAGCGGTATCAAAAATATCCAATTCGTTAAGCTCTCCAGAGTAGATTACAAATCACGTCCGCATCTCAGCGGGTAACACTGTACAGAATAAAACTGATTAACTACTAGAAATACATGTCTCAAAAAGACCACTGGCATCAACTGCCCAAAAGTTACTATCTAACTGAAATTACTATTCGACTTTTCTAAGTCGCTACTGTCCGTCCCGGACCAAAATTATTACTTGACCGCCCGGTCTAAAGGATACCACTTCACTGACTTGACAGAGCTCAAAGTCAACTTTATTCATTCTACTTCCTGTTTTCTACATCAGGAATTCCACGTGTATTTTTAACTCTTAACATGACGTGAACATTTAATCAGGGAATGTCAACTGAGACTGTGACACACGGTAATGGAGGTTTAGTTTAAATAATATGTTGGTGTGAAGGTTTTTAAGGTAGAAACAATGGGCTTGCCTGTTACGGTTGGCTCAACTGAAACAGTGTGCTCTCCTTTTACAATTACCTGTAAATATTGGCTCTCTGTAACAACTGGTTAAATTGTAAAACTGGTTCTTCTATAAATTTGGCTAGCCCGTAACAGTTGGCTCACCTGTAACATTTGTCTCACCTGTAGCAATGAGCTCTCATGTAACCATTGGCTCATCTGTAACGGTTGGCGCTCTTGTAATGACTGGCTGACATGTTACATAGGCACTCCTGTAAAAATTGTCTCACCTATTACAATTAGCTCTCCTGTAACAATTAGCTCATCTGTAACTAATATCTCATCTGTAACAATCTGCTCTCCTGCTACATTTTCTATCCTGAAACGATTTTCTCGTCTGTAGCGAATGACACTTTTGTAACTAATTTCTCACATTTAACAAAAGACTCACCTGTAACAATGGAAACTCCTGTAAGAACTGGCTTACATGTCACGCTAGCTGTCCTGTAACACTAGCTCTCAGGTAAAAATTGTCTCACCTGTAACAATTTGCTCTCCCGTAACATTTGGGTCAATTGTAGCTAATTTCTCACCTGTACTAAGTGGCTTGTCTTTAAAACTTGGCTGACCACCACGTTTTGGTAGCGATTTAATTTCAAATTTTGTTACTTACATATTAAAATTAAGGCTGTAAAAATGGCGGCATCATTGGACATACAATTTTTAAATGTTTCAGAAACAATTTATAACAATCTTGTAAAGCAAAGGCCAGTTAAACATTTGTCGTGTCAACCTTCTTTGTGAGCCAAGTGTCAGTTAAAAAGTTGTTACGCAACCCGTAGTGAGTCAAGAATCAGTGAACTAGTTAGCAGTCAAGTAGTCGTGAATCTGTTGTAAGCTATATGTCAGTGAACCAGATGTGTTGTCAAAGTGACATTTCACGTTATGTGCTCGTAAACCATTAGTGAGCCAAGTGTCAGTGAACCAGTTGTGAGCCAAAAGTCAGTCAACCAGTTATCAGTCAAGTATTAGTGAACCAGTAATGAGCTGAATTTCCGTCAAAAATGTAAAAACCAAGTCTCGTGGACTCCTTGCCATATTTTCTGTATTTGGTAGACCCACTAGTCAGCTAATATCTTATCAGTTAGCTATGAAAACGTTTAGAAACTATAACAGGTGTCAAATAAACTGAACAGATTCTTCAACACGTGACTGGAAGCAAAAGTAAATAATTGTAAAACATCAAAACAACTCTCTATTAAACATTGAGTCTTCCACCTATTAAACAAAATTAACTCTACCCTCAAAATTGTAAAGTAAAAAAGAAAGTACCACTGTTTCGTAGTAATGACGTAGCTAGGGGGCTGAAACTGGTCAAAAGCTTGCTGACAGAGTCGCTCAATTTTATCAAGTGATTAATTATTATGTATTATTTTTGTATTAGTTTATTTATATTATTTCTTACTTTTTAGCCCCGATTTTATCACCAACCCCCCCCTCCCGTTTTCCTCTTCTCGCTAGACCGAGTCCACCACATTGGCGACAACTAGGCCACGACTTTTCACTTATCTTCGCTTGACCGGGGTAAAGAAAAACAGTCACTTACATGGTCTTAGGCAATGTCTTAGTCTTTGTCCGACATTCACGGTCGACACCACCTGGGATGGAGTATACTTCATTATTTCTTCCACCCCTACCCACGTCTCAATCAAGGAAATACTATGCCGAACAGGGAGTCGACCCCTTAGTAAGGTTGTGTCAGAATAGAAATGAGGTACACTTTCTCCGACAAAATGAATTATGCATACAAAGAGTTGCGATGACATGGATGCCAATACGATGAAAGCCCAAACAGGGACATCCTATTACAACTTCACGCCACACTTTCATTTATGTATTTATATTTAAATTATTTTAGCGGGGGGGGGAGAGAGGAACCCCCCCCCCCCGAAATAAAATCCTGGCTACGCCCATGATACAGACACTATGTATATATATATGGCTGAGTTTAATGAGGCCAGTAAATGACCAACAGTCTCTACTCCCCCAAGTAAGCAAGTGCCCATAGAGTTGGGTTGACTCCAAGATGTCTTTCAAATCGAAAGTCTGCACAAGGATTCAAACTCACGATCCTTTCTATCGTAAGCCAGCAGCCAAGGGCTTTATCGTTTGGCCACCACACCCCTAATTATAGGAAATGTCCTGCATAGTTTTCTACAAAATAATCGATCATTCTATTCAGCCGTTTATTAACTCTATCTACAGGCTGGTAAAACGTATGTACTAGAAATGAGCTACACGTCGCCTTTTAGTAAGGAATTAAACGGATTCTATCTCAGTTCATACAAAGGAAAAAATAAGACACAGTAAGTTACAAAACTATTTTTAACCAATTGGCAGCATTTGTATCATGAATTGGAAAGCCAAAATATATTTTTTTAAAAAGCTTATAGCAATTCAAACTTATAAAAATACAGAGCTCTTTATTTCACTAACACCCATTCTCGGGTGATGTTAAAACTTTAACCAAATATTTATTGTATGTAACACTAAAATACATTACAAAATAACAAATACGTCAACTATTTATTGGTATTAGTTACGTAGTTTGGTTTTAAAAATAGGATAGTAACTTCTACATTATTGAGAGATATAGTTGTGGATGTAGAGACATTGAAGTCCTTCCATTTAAGTACACTTTAAAAATAAAAACGAATTTGTATATATATCTTGTTTTAAATTTTAGCTATCAGGCTGTAACTCAGTTTCAACCCACTGATGCTAGAAAGGCATTCCCATGTTTTGATGAGCCCGCTATAAAGTCGACCTTTAATGTGACTCTTGTTCGACCAAGCCATTTTAGCTCAATATCCAACATGCCTCTGATTGACAATTCTACAACATCGTAAGTAGAATGTAGATTTTTAAAATAAGTTGTTTGGTCTACAAGTGTCTCGTAACTGATTGTACACCTGAAGTTTGCCATGGATCGGAGCCACTGTGGCTGAGTGGTAAAGTGATTGACTTCCGAATCGGAGTGTTCCGGGTTCGAATCCTGGTTAAGACATGGATTTTAAATTTCTGGATTTTTAGGAGCGCCCTTAAATTCGCCCAGTTCTAATGCGTACCTGATATTAGTTCGGATTGACGTTGTGCTGTCCACATAACCACAGAAACAGATGACTTTTACACGATGTGCTCTACAGACCGCATGGTCTGAAGGGAGACTTTACTTTTACTTCTATTATCTGTGAATGTGTATGGTACATCTCGATGTTGTGATATCGGTAATGTAATTTCAGTTTAGAAACTTTTAACTAGTCCCATCAAATTTGAAGATTTAAAACCAAATAAATTAAATATATTATTTCTTAATGTTATGAACATAATGAAAACTGAGTCGAAAACAATGTCCACCTAGAATGGCTTTAATACACTGAATGACTACACACTTCGTGAACACATTCTTACGGACGAATTACAAACACATGTAAACATAAGAACGACAACCGATACAGAATATAATTTCATAACACCTAGTTAACTGAACAAGTGATTGATTAGAAAAGACATTTGTGCATCCCAGCTCTATCTTTTTTCCTTCAGTTAACCTTCTCTATTTTTTTCTTCAGTTAACCTTCTCTCTTTTTTCCTTTAGTTAACCTTCTCTCTCTTTTTCCTTTGATTAACCTTCTCTCTGTTTCCTTCGGTTAAGCATCTCTCTTTTTCCTTCAGTTAACCTTCTCTCTTTTTCCTTCAGTTAACCCTCTCTCTCTGTTTCCTTCGGTTAACCCTCCCTCTTTTTCCTTCAGTTAACCTTCTCTCTTTTTCCTTCAGTTAACATTCTCTCTTTTTCCTTCAGTTAACGCTCTCTCTCTGTTTCCTTCGGTTAACCCTATCTCTTTTTCCTTCAGTTAACCTTCTCTCTTTTTCCTTCAGTTAACCTTGTCTCTTTTTCCTTCAGTAAACTCTCTTTCTTTTTTTCTTCAGTTAACCCTGTCTTATTTTCCTTCAGTTTATTCTCTCTTTTTCCTTTAGTTTATCTCCTTGAAGTGATCATCTCTCTTTTACTTTCAGTTAACCCTCTATCTTGTGTTTAACAAAAAAACAATGCATAAAAATATATTTCCAATCGCTAAAAATTTTAGAGGCCTCGAAAGGGTAATGGTCGCTATAAGTTTTATATCGAATGTCTGTTTGTCCGTCCCGTTTAGGTCTGGTAAACAAGAAAAGATATTGTATATCCAACATCATAATATTTTAGACCTTTCAAAGTTATGATGCTACAGCTACTTTCAGAAAGCGAAAAATTTAATTTTCACAACTATTCACTATTAATAGTAAAATAAAAACAACACGGTTAACTTTTTAGTAAGGGAGATAACTATTTACTATATTTGCAGCACGTTTATGCAAACTGTTTTAAGATTCTTTGCCATTTTTTAATACATTACTAAATTAAATAATTTCTGTCATACTTACTACTACATTTACAAACACACACACACAAAATCCTTTTTTTTATTTAAGAAAAAATCTATTTAATATGCATTTAAGTACAAAACAATAACTAATAACTAGTGTTTCATATGAAAGATGCAGAAAGCAGCTCAATACTATTCCGCGAGGTGTCAAATTATAGAAATAGAATTTTAGGCTTTAAATAAGGTTTTGGCTCTTTACAAAACAATCAGGATAATAAGATAATCATTCAATAAGATAATTTAGGCTAGGTTCACATTTCACTTCAACTTCACTTATTCCCCTTGTCTGTTAGACCGTTGGGGCACAACACACGATCTGTCAACCGTCCTTCTCCATTTCTGTCTGTCCTTTGCCTTTAATAGAACTAGTTGAGCTAACAATACAACAATATCGGCAACACTGTCGACACGAGCGCGTCTCTTCTTTGTATAGCGATGAAGATTTGAGTGTTTCTGATGTTTGTAGTTCAAAGCCTCTGATAGACTTCCTTAACATTTTGAAACCTTCCTTTTTGGCTGAGCGGATCTCTTCGAGTGACAATTTAGAGTTTGTGTTTCCACAAAATCTGTCTTTAAAACCTTGTGAATTTTTAGTCTAGAATCTAGATCAGTTCATAAATTCATCGTATGATTGATTCAAAATAATTCATGTATTTCCCCCCTCAATATAAGACTGCTTATATTATGTTTGTTACATTGTTTGTATAGCGTGGAGAACGGTGTGACTTATGTTAAAGATGTGTATGCTCAGACCAAAAAAATGTCAACCTACTTACTAGCATTTGTTGTGTCAGACTTTTCTTATATTGAAACTACTACTACTGATGGAGTCCTGGTAAGCTTTTTATTGAATTAGAAGATTATTTTTATATTTAATCAATTTGATGAAACCAATTTTCTCTACTTAAGTAATCTTATAAATTTATTCCTATAAAAATTCTCTAATCATGGACATATGATGGCAAAATTATTTTAAACTTTTTATGATTTATTTGTGTAGGTCCAAATCTTTCTCGTGAAGCATTCGAAGTAGTTCATTCAAATTTCATTCTCAGGCATCTCGTGAGGCATTTTAAGAAGTTCACCCCCCTCCGGGCATCTCGTAAGGCATTTTAAGAAGTTCATCCAACCCCCGGCATCTCGTGAGGCATTTTAAGAAGTTCATTCAACCCCCGGGCATATCGTGAGGCATTTTAAGAAGTTCATCCCCCCCGGGCATCTCGTAAGGCATTTTAAGAAGTTCATCCAACCCCCGGCATCTCGTGAGGCATTTTAAGAAGTTCATCCAACCCCCGGGCATCTCGTGAGGAATTTTAAGAAGTTCATCCAACCCCCGGCATATCGTGAGGCATTTTAAGAAGTTCATCCCCCCGGGCATCTCGTGAGGCATTTTAAGAAGTTCATTCTCCCCCCCCCATAGGCATTTTGTAAGATATTTAGGAAGTAGTTCACCCCCTCCCGAATCACCTCCGTCCCCCACCAGGAAAAAACAAAACAAAACAAAACAAAACAAAAACAATGTAAATTGACACACTTTTTTTCTTCTTCTTCTAGTGCAGAGCCTGGGCCAGACAAGAACAAGTCTCCAGTACTGCGTATGCTTTGAATATTACTATTAAAGGTTTAGCCTTCTTTGAAGAACTGTTCGGTGTTAGTTTTCCCCTACCCAAACTAGGTAAGTAGGTCCTAATGTATGAAGGTGAGAGGACAGACATTTGTCACAATGCACCACAGTCACTCATCGTAAACTAACAAGATTGAATTACGTGCTTCTCTATCTCTTCTATACAAATTGGACGATCTAATTATAATGAAGAATACTTATCACGTGACATTTCATTTCGTTTTTTTAATCTATATTATCACGTGACCGTTTATTTTTGGTGAATGAGGTCCATTATTCTTAATAATACCTAGGGCTAACTATTTTATTCATATTATTATGTCACTGCTCCTTTGCTGGTGCACACCTGTGCACTGTAACAGAGTTGTTTTGAACGCAAGTAGAGACAGGAGGGTTGATTGTTGATTCAAGAGAAAACAGAACTAGAGAAAGGCTAAAGCCACACGAGTTGTTTAAATAAACTGTCGTTCTGTAGACAACGAGAAGGTAGGGAGAGGACTTGTGTTAGTGGCTGACCACACTGGCAATGATCTCTTCTACCAAACAGTAACATAGTGTAACAATTCGTAACAGATCTCACTACCTCAAAGCATGGAAGAACTAACATAATACAAGACAAAAAAACAATAAATGCTTCACTGAGGAAAAAGATCTGATAAGATGGACGGAATGCAGAGTTGTATTACTTTGAAATCTCAGGAGATACCGAGATACTAACTGCCCCGGCACTATCTAAAATAGACGATGCTACGCTCGGAAGAAGCATCAGCAGTGAAAACCCTGTTTCAAAGAATGGCAACATACAACTCTGTCTAAACTACCGCACCATCAGCCTCATAAGCCATCCAAACAAAGTGCTGCTAAAAATTATTACATTAAATCGACTAAAACTAATAGCAGACACAAATATATTAGAAGAACAAGCAGATTTTAGACATCAGAATACATTTTTATCCTCAAAATACTCTGTCAAAAATACCTCAATCACCAAGAGAATCTTTTTCATTTCTTCATCTTCTTCTTCGTTCTCTTTGTTATGTTGGAGTGTTCAGATGACTGGTGACATGAGATGAAATGCGCAGTGGTTTCCATATCAGGGAGCTCTCCATATAGTTTTCTTTCTATTGTGGTGATTTGGGGCCAATGTCTTATACGGGCCTCTTGGTAAAGATAGTAGTTTTGGAGACGTGGTCGGCATTCTAAGGTGATACTCCACATGGGCAGATTTCACTGGTTCCAATTTGAGCTTCCGGTACATGTATGGTCGCGTTCTGTTGTGTCCGGTCCTGAGTCGAAAGATTAGACGTTGATCTTGTCGTGATAGCTTATAGTAAGCGTCATCTTTCTTGTGATTTGGATGAGAGCTCGTCCATTTCTTATTTATTTTATTTACAACTAGACATGTTACCCGCAACCCGCGGGTCTTAATTTGCGCATTACTGTCGATATAGTCACAATTAAACGAAATAATAATGTAATAAGTAAAGCGAATGTGTCAATGTAAAAATAGTGTGAATGAAGCTATCAAATCAAAGTAGCTAATAGGCTTAAATCTATTTTTTTCAAATTAAAACATTTGCTTGTAGGCCTACATATATTTGATTAAAATTTGAGATGAATAGACTTAATTTTGTATGTTCATGTGTTAAAGTATAAAGTAGATCTTGATGTAGACATAGATCTAAATCTACACTAATCTAGAGTTAAAAATTGGTTTTTATAGTTCATTCTGTGTTGCGCATGCGTGTCCTTTTTTCATGAATGAATGAATATAGGTCTATCTCAACACGGCTACGCAGTACTTTAACAATAATATTGGGGACTGGTTTAAAACCACAGTTGGAGGAGGACTAAAATAATATGGAAAGACAAAGGCTTAGCCCTCGTCACAAAAAATCTGACTGATGCGTTTCCTGGTCATGACCTAATTCTTATATGCATGCGAGTCTTGGACGCTGAATACAGAGCTAGAGAGGAGGATCCTGGCAACAGAATTGAGATGCTACAGAAGGATCTTTGGTATTACATTCAAAGACCGCATCACAAACCAAGACATTACAGACTACAGAAATGAATTTACGGGCCTGCCAATGAATGGAGTTTTATCTTCAGCAAAAGACAGACATGAATTGAGAAAGATTGTGGACAAATCTTGCATGTTGCCCCAACGGTCGAATAGACTAGGGGATAGGCAAAGTAAAAGGTAAACTATATATTACCTGGTCCTTCCTTGCGTGTTTGACCTAGATTCGTTACTGTATTATCTTTTCAAATGTGATAGCCTTACCAGACTAGATTCGCTACACTTTTATGTTCTCAGATATGATAGCCTTACCAGACTTTGCTGCTGCTGGTATGGAAAACTGGGGACTTATGACATTCAGGTAAAACAGTGAAAATGCTAGAATTAAATTCGCCTTCGCATTGATTTAACTCATTTTCCCCGACATTATTTTCTAAAGGAATTCTTCATTTTGCTCAGTAGTTAGCTCTTTTCTGTTTTATTTGGTATAGAGTTAAAGGGGAAGGCAAGCTCTGTCTCGAATGAAGCAGAAATTTTGCACTTTTTTCTTTTTCCTGTCAACTCAAAAATGAATAATAATAACACTAAACCCAGGCCCCTAGCTGTCAAGAGAAGAGCCTCAACATGACTTTTTCTTTGCTTTTTAAAAATTGTCTTTCTCTCTCTTTCTCTCTCTCTACATATATATATATATATATATATATATATATATATATATATATATATATATATATATATATATATATATATATATATATTCGCGTTTATGCCTAGGGTTAGGGTTTCCTGAGTGTTAGGGTTAGGGTTTATAAAACATCGCCCCCCTCCACTCCAAAGCTCTTGATCGCTAGTGGCATAAGAGGATTAAACTCAAAACCCTCTGGAGGTAGTTTTAACTTAAAGTCCTCTGGACGAGTTTTTAAAAGCAAAGCACATCTTGTATATGCTTTTAGTTTCTGGTAACTGTTGTAGGCTTTAATCTTATATTGAAGAGCGGGTTTATTGTAAACCAAAAATTGGAAGGGGTTTTAAACTCCAAGTCCCCTTTGGCTACGCACATTAACATTTTACCTAAATAAACAAAATTAAAGCAAAAAAAAATTGTCATAAAAAATCTACACATCCTCTGCAGCGCGGACCCCCAACCGTTACACATACTTAAACACAGATTCTCAAACCTTTTTTTTTAACCCTGAAACCCCATTTACATAGTCAAAACTTGCCAACTGACCCATGAGTAAATTAAAATTACACAAATGCACAGCATATAAATACGTTCGTCAAATAATAGTACGTATTAAACATATCACAGAAGTGATGAGTGAGTTTATTCTTATAGTACAATTGTCCTATCGGATAAAAGAGATTTTTGTTTTATACTATTTTCAGATTTCTAGTAATAAATTATGGATGTTTCAAGTTGTAATCATGGTCCATAGACCACAGTTTGAGTGAGAACCACTGCACTTTAACATCCGACTCCCACACCCGTTACCCACAATATAGAATTTTAGACACACTTTAATATCTTAGTCTATAATATCATTAATCTTCCCCTTACACACCTTAGCATTCTACACCCCAGCAACATCACAGGCACTGTAACATCTTACACCCCCTGTTACAGGCACTGTAACATCTTACACCCCAGCAACATCACAGGCACTGTAACATCTTACACCCCCTGTTACAGGCACTGTAACATCTTACACCCCAGCAACGTCACAGGCACTGTAACATCTTACACCCCAGCAACATCACAAGCACAGTAACATCTTACACCCCAGCAACGTCACAGGCACTGTAACATCTTACACCCCAGCAACATCACAGGCACTGTAACATCTTACACCCCTTGTTACAGGCACTGTAACATCTTACACCCCAGCAACATCACAGGCACTGTAACATCTTACACCCCCTGTTACAGGCACTGTAACATCTTACACCCCAGCAACATCACAGGCACTGTAACATCTTACACCCCAGCAACATCACAGGCACTGTAACATCTTACACCCCAGCAACATCACAGGCACTGTAACATCTTACACCCCTTGTTACAGGCACTGTAACATCTTACACCCCAGCAACATCACAGGCACTGTAACATCTTACACCCCAGCAACATCACAGGCACTGTAACATCTTTCACCCCTTGTTACAGGCACTGTAACATCTTACACCCCAGCAACGTCACAGGCACTGTAACATCTTACACCCCAGCAACATCACAGGCACTGTAACATCTTACACCCCAGCAACGTCACAGGCACTGTAACATCTTACACCCCAGCAACATCACAGGCACTGTAACATCTTACACCCCAGCAACATCACAGGTACTGTAACATCTTACACCCCAGCAACATCACAGGCACTGTAACATCTTACACCCCTTGTTACAGGCACTGTAACATCTTACACCCCAGCAACGTCACAGGCACTGTAACATCTTACACCCCCTGTTACAGGCACTGTAACATCTTACACCCCAGCAATGTCACAGGCACTGTAACATCTTACACCCCTGTTTCAGGCACTGTAGCATCTTACACACCCTATTATAGGCACTGTAAGATCTAACACTCCCTGTTACAGGCACTGTAACATCTTACCACCCCCCACCGTTACAGGCACTGTAGCATCTTACCCCCTTTGTTACAGACCCTGTAACATCTTACACCACTGTTACAGGCACTGTAACATCTTACACCCCAACACCGTTACAGGCACTGTAGCACATTAAACAGGCTTTGTAGCATCTCACCTCTCCCCAATTATAGGCACTGTAGCATCTTACATCCCCGTAGCAGGCACTGTAACATCTTACACTCACCCCAATACAGGCACTGTATAATCTTGCACCTCCCTGTTACAGGCACTGTAGCATGTTATATCCCCCTTACGAACACTGTAACATTTTACAAACCTGTTACACAAACTATATAATTTAACAACCCACAGCCCGTTAGATTCACTATAACATCTAATACAGACTATAAAATCTTATACACACTACAACACTACCCACCCGTAACAGTCTCAGGAGTATTATTTTGAAGAAATTTTTATTAAAGCATATACAATGTTACTGTCTAGCTGTCTAGTTCACCAACTTTGGAACACAATGAAGGTTATTTATAGATACTTTCATTGTTTATAATAATAAGGCTTTTCTTCGAGTTTGAAGATTAATAAGGAATGTGGCGACCAAGCCCCAGCTGCGACCTACATGTTTTGCCACAATTAATGCAAGCCTTTGTTAGTGACTTCTACCTGTCTCGTTCTGAAGCCGCATGCAACCAGGTTCTCTCTTCTATGCCAGCTAAGGCAAGTTGACGCATTAGCTGGTCTTTAAAGATTTCCTTTGGGGAACCTCTGTTTCGTCAACCACCTTTAATGTCACCAAAAAAATGCTTTTTGCTTAAGTGCGTCCCCCATATGGACACGTTCCCTGCTCAATGTAACCGTCGGACCATAAGAAGTCCCTATATACTGTCTGTTAAGTACAGATGAGATGATACAATAATAGACTCATATATGGTAGATTATGATGGCTTTAATCTTTGAGTTACATTTAATAATGTGTCAACAATAACTTTGATTGCATTCCTTCATTTTTGGATTCCATCTTTTCCCTTTCAACACGCATTCGCACCATTCCACATTTACACTGAGATGCGCACGTAACACTCAGTACCAGCGTTCGCAAGGACATTGCTGTCTTGCCTCTGTATGTCCATGATGGAGCGCAGGCCTGTTTGGGAAAAGCGTTCAAGTAGTCTTAGTTGCTTTCTGTATTGTTAAGTTTCTCTCCTAATCAGGCCTTCTGTAAATGCTGCTTAACACACAACAACACATCAACACTTCAAGAACTTGACAACAAGGCTCCAAATAACCTGGTGCTTTAATAATTGTCAATTAAAACAGCCAATATGACACAATTGGCAATACATCAACACTGAAAATGCTATACTGTACATCGCCGTGCTAAACTAATAAACTTTACTGTCTCTATCTCTTCCTGGACTCGAACATTCACTTCAGGACTCCACCAGGACCGACTAACAGTCCCGGTCTACTCGCTGTCCTGTCTTGAACTGCCGCTTTCTTACACACTGTGTCTCTGGTCCAGGCAGGCTTTCGATCACATGACCATAACATTGGTCATATTGCGTATAATCGTAGAACTGTCCCTTGTCCATCGCCCGAGTTCACGTGTGTCAAATGAACCTACAGTTAACCCTTTCGTGCCGCCAATAGGCTTATAACAGTATGATACCCATGTCTCAGATCTTTATAGAAGTGTTGAGAAAACCACTACTTGGAAGACTTTATTTTTTTGTATTCTGCCAAACTCTCGCCTTGAGGCATACAAAAGCACTAATGACCCTAGTCAGATGGTTATCAACATCCCTTAAAGGCAATGCGGATACTATGCCCCCTTTATATGTCAAGTGATCTACCAAGTTAAGAGATTGTTGACTTACGGTGATCTTTGACGCTGAGTAAGATTTATTGACTTCTGTTTTCACGAGGTTTACAAATAAATTGATAGAGGATGCAGCGTATGCAAATTCGTTGACCGCGATCTGGAGATTATGTTCACTGTGAGCTATCAGGACGCAGTCATCGGCATAGAGAAGCCCTGTTGTGGACATTTCTTTTTTTTTTCCTTGTATGGAACAGTAGATGTCGAAGATTGAATACAGTGCCGTCAGAACGAAATTTAAAGTAGTAGATTCATGTATAGATGCCTTTGTACAATCGCTGTCTCATCTGACCGAGCGTCACGCCGAGGAAGGTCGCGATTAGAAAAGGAGCGAGCAACAGGCTCTGCTTTTCTTAATCTAGTAAGAAGTGATCAGACAGGTCACCATTGTGTCTCATGTGAACTTTTTGTCCCAATTGAAACTGTTTGAGAATGGATAGTGGGCATCCTTGCCTGGCCAAAGTCCTGCATAATCCATCGTGACTGAAAGTCTCGGAAGCCTCGGTAAGGTCCTCAAAGGCAGCGATAAAGCTTAGGTTCTTTTTGCATTTTTCTTGTAATTATCTATGCACAAATTTCATAGAGATATAAAATAAAAACTAGGAATCAAACACACCATGTTTTTAAATATCAAAATATTTTGAAGTTGTGTTACTTACATATGCATATATGTAAAACCATTTTTTTATTAACAATATCAGAGAATGGATCATGTTATATACTAAGGGAGTCACCAGCACAGCATACCAACAGATTGTGGCTCTTTATGTGTCTCACGAGGTAGCACACCAGGTAATTGTCTATTAAGAAATATGATATCAACTTATTAGCGTCAGAACGTCACTGCGTCACTAGGGGATGTGGTCCGCACCGGATGAGAGCCAACAGAAGGTGATACCCAAGTTGGGAAAATTCAATTTCGCAAATCAGAGAATTGTAACTAAAAAAATGTGTCTATGGCTTAATATCCGAATCTCTATATGCACATCTCATATATATATATTTAAAAGTTAACAATTGTCCAATTCATTTAACACAATCAATAGCTAAACAATTCACCATTTTTACTTTAAAATCTGTACCAGGTGCCCTATTAACAACTCTTTCTTTCAAAAATATAATTTCTTGATATACTAGGGAAGAATTAGAGAAGAACCGACAGAACAGGAGGCGCGGTGGCTGAGCGGTAAAGAGCTTGGTTTTTAACCCTCAGGGCCCGGGTTCGAAGAAATGTGAAGACTGGGATACTAAATTTTGGGAGCTTTGGGCGCCCCGGAGCCCAGCCAACTCTAATGGGTACCTAATATTAGTCGGTGAAAGGTGAAAAGTAAAGGTGGTTGGTCGTTGTGCTGGCCACTTGAAACACTCGTTAAAGCTATGCCACAGTATCAGATGACCTTTACATCATCTGCCCTACAGACCACAAAGTCTGAAAGGGGAACCTCATTTTACTTAGATTGATTTATACTTATCAACGACATAATGACCGAAGGTCCATCGCATAGGACTTAACACATACTTATCACAAGCTCAAAGTCATATAATTTTTTGTAAGTATGATAACTTTAAAAGCCTGGACAAGGATGTGCTTGACTTTATGATATCACAAGCTCACGAATCAGACAATGCTACTACAGTGTCTGTAATCCATGGAGTACATGCAACTTTAAGAACAAAAAGAACAACTATTTTTATAACAATGTATAGAGCATAAACATACGTACAGTATAGGTTCAACATTTTTGTTTTCAGAAAATTCTTCTTGCGCAAGCTTTTTGGATCAATTGAATTTGTATCCGCTTTTTTTCTCTCTGAAAATATAGCCACTTGAATATCAATTCAAATATCATTCCCAGATGTCTTTGATATTAACTTTCTTTCGGTTACTTTCTTTAGTGTCAAGCTAGAGTGGATTCAACTTTTTCTTTACCATAAGTAGAATAGTTTAGAGCAAATATTATTGAAAACGTAAGCCTAAAAACTATGGCCATATTACAAAGACCTTCCTTCGGGGAACAATACCAGGAAAAAAAAAAGAGGCAGACAAGGAAACCAATGGAAAGACAACGTAAAAAAATGGACGGGCCTGCCATTGAAAGCGGTCATATATTTGTATCATTCCATTATCAAAAGATGTTAGAAAAACAAAAACTGAAATCCATTGATGATTAATCTAGTGACATTTGACAACCAATTGATGACAGATCTAGAGACATTTAAAATATACTGTCGACTGATCTAGTGAATTTTCGACAATCTTTGATGACAGATATATGGACTTTCAACACTCCATTAAATACAGACTTTGGGTAATCCTTTGATGACACATCTAGTCACTTTTGACAATGGAATGATGATTGCTCTAGTGACTTTAAACAAAGATTGATGACATTTTAACAACTTTAAGTTCAAAATTCAAAAAGATTTCTAACACATTTTTGCAGTGGTTTGGTGATCTTGTCACACCTAGTTGGTGGGATGACTTATGGCTAAATGAAGGTTTTTCTTATTATATGATGTACCTTGGAGCAGACCATGCACACCCAGAATGGAGCATCGTAAGTATAATGGTTAATATTAGAGCACACAATGTACATCCACAGTGGAACATTGTAAGTATGATGGTTGATACTGGAGCAGACAATAAATATAGAGTTGAAGCTAGGTGCTGAAACAAATGTGATACATACATATATTAAACATTAACAGCACCAGGGACCAAGTTTTTAAGAGAGAAAGTAGTGAATTAAATGCAACGAAAATAAGAAATAATGTATAATCTGTTTATACATCCTGTCTTATCTGTCACTATTTTTAGAGGGCAAGTTTCTTATTCCATACGCTAGGACAAACTTGTATAAGTTCTCCTTCTTCCCAAATCCCAAGTACCACATAGCACGGAATGGGTGTATCTGGTCAGCCAAGGAACCAATGATTTGGCCCATTTTAAGTCACTAATTAATATGCCATTATCTTTCATTAAACGATTGGATTAATGAGTGGATAGAAAACCACCTACTTGTTTGAGTACAATATTTGTATGCTATTTTTATTTAATTTTGTTAAGAAAAATATTATATCTATCTATCTATCTACCTATCTATCTATCTATCTATCTATCTATCTATCTATCTATCTATCTATCTATATATATATATATATATATATATATATATATATATATATATATATATATATATATATATATTATATATAATTACGACAGTTCTATCATTTCTATCAATAAACAGAAGTTTTTACGCATACATTTATTTTATTAATAATTTTTTAGAAAATGCACTTGATACTTTTTTTTTGGATTGATTATATTTCATTAGTTTGAGTCGTTTGCTACATATGTACAAGATGCTCTTTCTAAGGATGGAATGGTCTCCTCTCATCCTATTTATGTACCAGTTGGCCATACAGATGAAATATTTGCAATATTTGATACTATTTCATATGTGAAGGTATAAAGTCTTTTATTACTATACCATTATACAAGTCAGATCATCATGGAACCAGCAGAACCTGGATACAAAAACAGAATAGCTGATCTAAAAAATAGCTGTATTTTAGATAATTTATCAGTTGATTTTTATTGCTGATAAAAGAATTATCGGCTCGTCGGCCAAATTGGAAAAACTTTAGTTTAATCTTTATAATTTTTCATAGTAAAAAATAAATGTAAATTTGGATTAAGTCTGTATCTAGGTCTCTAGCTAACATTGCATAGTCAGCGGTATTGCCCTGAATTTGAGACAACGCAACATTTTTATGATGTTTATAAGCGTTGCTAATATTTTTACGCACATTTTCTAGAGATTACTTCTAGATATTATACTAGATATGAAGAGTTCCAATCCAAAAATTTAGGTCAAGTGTTAGATCTAGATGTCCACAAATGAAACATACCAATAAATAATCGCAAAAGAATGATAAAAAAATATAATAATCATATTAATCTTTATTACCCGTAAGGAAATTTGTCACACAATGTGTGCATTATATTTAATGATTTGACTGCTAGTGGAACAAAAGAGTTTTTTGTGTCTGTTTGTCTTTGCTATCAGTGTCTTTGTATCTCTATTGTGATGATTAAAATCACACAATCCTGACACAAAGGGTGATTTTTTTTTAATTTCTATAATTTTTTTAGTTTTTTTTTTTTTTTGTATGGATGTTTGTCTCTACAGCTGCTCAAAATGGGGTTTGTTTTCATTGCCAATGACTTTACCAGCAGCATTTAGGATTTCTATGAAGTTTATTTTTATTTTTAATGTTTAGATTGCTATAACAGGCAGTGGTATTAAAACTTGAAATATTACAGATGTGAGCGTGATAAAACATTAGCCAGACCTTACTCACTGGCCGAAACAAAATAAAGGCGAAAGTTCTAGTGGCTAACGAGGTTACAAATTCGAAACCCGAATAGACCCAAAAAATTTTTTTAAAAAGTATTTTACTTTATTGAAGTTTAATTAATAATGTAGGTATAATCTTTTTAATGAAATACTTTTAGCATTATTTTTTGTTTTATTCTGTATTGAAAATGCGTGACTGAATACAACTGGCTGAAACGGCACACGCGTATGTATATAAGTACAAAATGTGCCATTTCTTGTGTAGATTTGATTTGTTTTACAGGTATTAGAAGTTTCTTTATTTTATTTTAAAATTTACCATCTAGCCTAAACGTTCCACAGGAACGAGCTCAGAAACTTTAAAATGACTGTATACATATTTTTTTAACCCTCAGGGAGGGACAGTCATCCGTATGATGAAACACTTTCTGGGGGATGAAACATTTACCAAAGGAATGACCGTAAGCAATAGTACATTGTAGTCTTTATCTAGATTTTAAACTGCGTCTACTTGTGAATGTGCTTGTCAATCAGACGATTATCTTAGATTATGTTGAAATAGGATTGAAGCGACGGAATTTTATTTTCTATAAAATATCTACAAATATATTAAATTGCATACAATTGTGTAAATAAGTAATAATAATAAAAAAAATATAAATTGTTTTCAAGAATTGATTGGCAATGCATTATTGTATGGAACATTACGTAAAGCCTCTTATCAAACATTACATTAAGTTTTAATCCATCATCATTTTAAACAAAAAATATGATATAAAATATCACATCCAAAATAATTTTCAATTTCTTAATAAATTTTAGGTCCAGGATCAAACAAAAAAAAAATATTAGAAAAAAATGAGATTAAAAATCAAACATCAAATATAAAGAAGATTATAAATAGATAATCTGCTTCACCCAAACTCAAAGGCCTACCCCATTGTATCATCATCTTTCTCTATATACATTATTTTTTAAGAAAGAAAATTTATTTTCGAAAACAAAAACACTAGTAGTTTTTACACAAGAAAACTCAGAAATTGTGTATCAGTTAAAGTTTATATATAAATGCTCCCAAACAGCACTTTTTCTTAATTCAAACTAATATTATTATTACCATTATTATTATTATTATTATTATTATTACTTATAGTAAAGACTATATGTCTTTTATGTATTGTTTTAAAATATATTTTTCTATCGAAATATCTGATTTAAAAAACAAAAATGTTTTTTTTCCAGAGATACAAAATGTTAGAAGCTACAAAATATAAAATAAACATCTTGCCAGTTTTCTTTAGTTTTGAGCACTCCTCTTGCAAGACGGAAGGACAAAAATTTCTTGCACACATCTAATAGCTTTTCCTTTTCCATTATGTTTAGTGTCGGTTCAAAAATCAGATGAATTATCAGGAAAAAAACACACCACTCAATGAGACACCAGAGCAAACATAATATTTAATATATCAGATCAAATATCGAACTTTGGAAAACAATGTAATTTTTTTTTTTAGTTAGATAGAAAATCAGAGAACTACAAACAGGATAATTCTAGGTTTTTAAGAAATGTAAATTTGCATCTATATTGTCATTGTTAGAGTAGTTATGGTCAAGTGTTGTCAAACTGTATTTTCATTTCATAAGATCAATAAAAAGTATCTTATCTTATTTTCTTAATATTTTGAAACAGTTGTACCTTACAAGCAATCAATATTCTGATGCGTCTCACGATGATCTTTGGGCAGCTCTCACAGAGGTAATCTTTCATTAGAAGCGTAGTAGGAGGGAGGGGGTGAGCAAGGAGGGTGATGCCGGGAGTACCCACAAACTAGTTAATGGAGTAGTGGGGCACTGTAAAAGGTTCAATGGTGTAATGTTGAAGAATGCGAATGTCGTGAAATGCTGGGTTCGTGCTTCCTGGAGTACTCTTGACACGTGACAAACATAGATACCACAAATTGACTAAAGTCCGTTTCAGCAGATAAAACATAAAGTTTATTTGACAACAATAATAATAATACTGCACTCCTTGTTAGTTACACAAGTCACGAACGATCCTATCCGCATAACAGCGGTATCAGATATATTCAATACGTTAAACTCTCCAGAGTAGATTACAAATCACGTCCGCATCTCAGCGGGTAAAACTGTACAGAATAATACTGATTAACTACTAGAAATACATGTCTCAAAAAGACCACTGGTATCCTGTTTTCTACATCAGGAATTCCACGTGTCTTTTAAAATCTAAACATGACGTGAATATTAGATCATGCAATGTCAACTGAGACTGTAACAGTCACCAATAAAGCACCTTGCCCGGGGAGCACGTTTTATTCACTACGCCTCTCTATCATGTATCTGAAGCGCAATAGTTAAGCGTATTTCTTTTCTTCACCTAAAAAAACATGCTGCATACATTTTAAAGGACAAATTCAGGGTCGTAACTAAGAATGTGATACCCTGGTGCAGTATTTTTATGGCGACCCCTTTACTTTTTTGTAAAGCTTTAATAAAAATCTACTAACTAATAGAAATACTTATATCTAAAAGCATGCCATATTTTAGTAGAAATAACATGCGTATTCGTAAATTTTATCTATGTATCTATATGCTTATTTTAGTCTAAAAAATTACATTTTTGTGGTTTACGCACTGACGGAAATCCAGAGCTACTTTTATACATAATGAGCTACGCTACAATTTGGCACTTTTATACCACGAGATTGTTGCCTATTGTAAGATTTAAATATTTGAAAAAAAGAAAGTTAATGATCTACTAACATATGTGTTTATATTCTCTATTGCGGAGGCGCCTTGGCAGTCAGACCTTGCGCTGTTACGTCCCTATGTCCCTACAGTCAGCGAGGGTGTCATGTGGCCAGCACAACGACCTTTACTTTTAGCCAACTAATGCTGGGTGGACTTAGAGGATTCCTAAAAATCACGAAAGTAAAAATCCCAGTCTACATCGGGATTTGAACCGCGCCTCCTTTTATTGGCCAGTATGTCTGCTTTTTATGTCCTTGTATTTCAATGTTTTCTGGAATTTATTATGGAACATTTCTTTGCTGTTGTTGTTGATATTTAAAATTGCTTACTTGACTTTGTTTGATTAGAAAGGCATTCGAGCTTCAGATTTTGAAACTGTAGTATTGAAATCGGTCAGTAAGGCTATCGGGCAGTTTCGTTGTACTAGCTTAGCAGAGTGGTAGCTGCTCATTTAGGTTTTCGTCTTTCTGCTCTGCGGCTATCTGAGTGATCGCCAGTTGTAACTGATTGTCTAATCTTTTTCCATTGGACTAATCATTTAAATTAGACCTGTTCCTCATCTCCGGATGCTTTTCCTCTGGCTCTTTATACAAGCAGACATATTGATTGTACGTAGAGTGAAGTGGTCCCAATGCAATTCATTTTCTTAACTTTGTCCATAGTTCCATGTTTCATATTAAGTCAATGACTTTCTGAAAAAAAACAATCAATATCTAAGGGAAATAACCGCTAATTAATCCCATTTTTTTAAATAAAAGGACAGGCTTTAGCTCACTTTCTAATAAATATAAATAAAAATTAATTAGCACTAAATGAGTACCAAATTGGTTAATTTTTTGATTGATTCATGCATTTCTGACGACTTAAAACTTTTATGAATTTGATCCAAGAAAAAAAAATGGGAGAAAAAAAACAACGTGTCATTCCTTGTCAGGTTCAATAAACAAGATTTACAAAAAGAGTTGCACATTTTTTTTGTTTCTGTAAAATGTTTCGGACGTTCCTTCAAAGTTAAAAATCATTTACTTCCTTAACCTTATCTCCCGATGGACGACGGGGGATGGCATCGAGCAAGGAATGAAACCGGGACCGTCGAGATAATTCAGTCCATTTGCGCTAACCGCACGACCAGGCATTGCTGTTAACTTAAAAACTAACTAATAGCCTCTTACTGTTAAATTTTCATACGAGACGATCCCAGCAATTTAATTAACGGTATTTGATTAATTTGGAATTAATATTTTCTCTCACTATAAATAAACAAACATCCAGAACAATCAATTATAGATACTTAAAACTATTACAATATTTCTGAAGGAACATTAAAGGTTAAATCATGTTTTCTTTAGCCTTTAGTTTTTTATTATATTTTTAATCTAAACGTGACGGACAGAACGACCGACAGTCAAAAAGCACAAACACAATCATCTCTTATTCTGATGGGGGCACTAAACAAAAAAATAAATAAAATCTTACTATCAAAAAAAAAAAATTGAGGGAACTGATTATAACTGTGCCTAACCGCTACTATATACGCTATTGCACGAAAGTCGCTGTATAAGAAGTCCATTTTAAAAAATGTGTGTAATATTTGCATACAAAGTGCATTCTTAGCCTTTACAAACAAACATCAATGTTTTCTTTTAATTTTAGCAGACAGTTGACCGGAGAAAACACCTTTAACTAAAATATATATATTTTTTTAAAACATTTCTTGTACATTTTATAAATATATTTGACATTGTGATACCGAAAAGAGACAATAATTGTCCTTTTTTGTTAACATATTGTAACATTACCTCCCTTAAATTTACCTAATTGTTTTAGAATTGGTGTATTTTTATAAAATAAATCGTTTGAATAATTAATTTTTTTAACTAAACGTTTTGCTTTAAGAAAACCAAAAATAGCCGTTGCACCTAAAATTTCCAAGCCGCATCTCTTGGTGAAATAATACTTTTGATTTTTCTTCTAGTTTTCGAGATCTGAGTGTGACAGACGGACAGAGGTACAGACTGACATTTTGCACAAACCTAATAGCGGCTTTTTGCCTTACAGGGGCCTCTCAAAATTGTACAAATGTTTAACTTGATCAGACAATGGGACAGAGGACAAATGACATGTTTAAACTTTTTACTATATGGACATAGTAAGTGGATAAAACCTTTATCAAAATGTAGTTTTTGAAGGAGAATTGGAAATGTCTAGCCAGTACAACGGCCACAACTTTCTTCCCCCCCCCCCTGCATTCACTGTTTGGTTCAATACATTATTATCTCTCTGTAATTATTTGCCATGATCCGACGAAATTATTCATTGGCTCATTTGTAGTTCACTTCTCTGTTATGATTCATGCAATTACTTAGTAATCAAAAAATATTTTAATTTGCATAGGACTAAAGAGGAATGCACACTCTCTTTACTTAACACAAATTAATTTTTAGAAAACTTATATATACTTCAATGGGATCAAATCAACGATGGTATCGTCAACTCGGAGACAAAGAGTTTAAAATGTCACTTGAAAATGTGTATTATCATTTTAGCAAGTACTACTGGACAATAAAACGCTAGACGTGAAAGAAGTGATGGACACATGGATTCTACAAATGAACTATCCCTTAGTTACAGTGACACGCGACGACAACAGCAATGCAACTCTTAGAGTGCAACAGGAGAGATTTCTACTGAATCCTAATGCGGCAGATCCAGGAAAATATACATCACCTTTTAAGTAAGATTTGCTTTATCATTTAAGTACAATTTACTTCACCGTTCAAGTAAGATTTACTTCACTATTTGAATAACATTTACTTCACTATTTAAGTAAGATTTACTTTACTTATCAAGTAAGATTTACTTTACTATTTAAGTAAGTTCTGCTTAGCTATTCAAGTAAGATTTATTTCCCTTTTGAAGTAATATGTACTTTATTAATTTAAGTACGATTTTTTTCACAATTCAAATAACATATACTTCACTATTCACGTACTATTTACTTCGCTATTCAAATAAAACTTACTTCACTATCAAACTAAAATGCCACTTACGGCTAACGAGGGTGTCATCTGACCAGCATAATAAACAACCGCCTTTACTTTTCCCAAACTAATGTCTTCACCAGGATTCCAACCCAGGACCCCGGTCCAGAAGCAATGCGCTATACCACTCAACCACCGCACCTCCAGTCAGTGACTTAAACTTTGCCAAGTCTTTGGTTTTCCTGTCTGATTTAGACAACCATTCCATTTCCAAGTGGCACTGGTGAGAAAGGAGCACTTGTAAGAAGTCATCCTTACATATGGAATAAGAAATGTGTCTTTCTGACTAGGGCTCATCTCGTCGAACACTTTTTCATGGGACTGTTGAGCCCTGTTCTCGAGAGACATCCTGGTCTAAATGTATCCCAGGTTAAAGTGGCTTTTCTATCTGAGCTGAATGCAAGGCTTTGTTAACATCTCACTCCACGTTTAGAGATCTGTGACTATGTCTTTCCAGTAGTCAGCATCAATGCTTTGTTAACATCTCACTCCACGTGTAGAGATCTATAACTACGTCTTTCTAGTAGTCAGAATCAATGCTTTGTTAACATCTCACTCCACGTTTAGAGATCTATGACTACGTCTTTCCAGTAGTCAAAATCAATGCTTTGTTAACATCTCACTCCACGTATAGAGATCTGTGACTACGTCTTTCCAGTAGTCAAAATCAATGCTTTGCTAACATCTCACTCCACGTGTAGAGATCTATAACTACGTCTTTCTAGTAGTCAGAATCAATGCTTTGTTAACATCTCACTCCACGTTTAGAGATCTATGACTACGTCTTTCCAGTAGTCAAAATCAATGCTTTGTTAACATCTCACTCCACGTATAGAGATCTGTGACTACGTCTTTCCAGTAGTCAAAATCAATGCTTTGCTAACATCTCACTCCACGTATAGAGATCTGTGACTACGTCTTTCCAGTAGTCAAAATCAATGCTTTGCTAACATCTCACTCCACGTATAGAGATCTGTGACTACGTCTTTCCAGTAGTCAGAATCAATGCTTTGTTAACATCTCACTCCACGTATAGAGATTTGTGACTACGTCTTTCCAGTAGTCAGAATCAATGCTTTGTTAACATGTCACTCCACGTGTAGAGATCTATAACTACGTCTTTCCAGTAGTCAGCATCAATGCTTTGTTAACATCTCACTCCACGTATAGAGATCTATGACTACGTCTTTCCAGTAGTCAGCATCAATGCTTTGTTAACATCTCACTCCACGTATAGAGATCTATGACTACGTCTTTCCAGTAGTCAGAATCAAGCTTTGAGGTCCCGTCCATTTATCGGAGGTGGGGATTGCCAGTTTTTTCTTGAGCCTGTCGCGAGTTGACCATAAAAAGAAGACTTTCGAAATATGATTTTCTTCTATCCTGCGGACATGACCTAGCCGGCGAAGGTCGCATTGTTTAAGCATTTCAAATGTAATAATCTTTGATTTAGATTTAATATGAATATGACATTGCTGTGTCTGTAAGTCAAAATGATGAAGTTAGGATTACACAAGACTTACATTCCAACTTTCTATGCCTATGTCGACTGTTGCTTGAGATATTTTGTCTGTTGATCACATTGTTTACTCTAAGATAATAAATCTAATAAATAACAAGTGGAGCTTACTTTAATCATCCGCAGTTATACTTGGAACATTCCCTTGACATTTGCTAGTAGTTTAACCCTAAACTTTGATCCGACAGATGAAGATGTTTACTGGCTTTGGAAAGATGAAGAGTCAAGTAAGTGCATTACATTAGAACACAAAGATATGTACATTTGTACTTACTAACTGGACTTCATTATTTAATGCTATTTTGTCATGTAAATTTTAAGTAGTTTGAAAAAAAAATTGATGATTATCTTTATAAAGCTAATATCAACTTATTTTGTCTATATGTTGCGAAAGAAAACGTGTACATGCTATTTCTCCCATTCTTTCTACAATTATTCATTAACAGAGACAAAACATGAACCAATTAAGGGTAACCAACTAAACAAATAATTACTGATAATTCATTATTTTGTTTTGTAGTAACAAGTAAAACTAATACTGAAGTATTCACAGATATGGCTAAATTTGTTGTATTAAGTCCCCTTAAATAATTCTTTGATCAAGTTTATTTTTTAAACAATTTTTTTTTTACCAAATAAAATATGAAATTAATTATTGATTTATTTGTGTATGTTGCTCTCTCCAGAGATTCTCCTTTCCATTCATACACAGTCGATTGCCTAAACTCATGAAGTGTTCAACCGTTACTAAAAAGCGGTGTATGCTACGCCGCGGTCGACTAGTTTTTTTGTTTTTTTTATAAATATTTCCCTTCTTTAAATACATTGTGTCTATTCAATTTAAACAAGTGTGATGTCAACAAACTGTGCTGCAATTAATTATAATTATTGATAAAAAATGGTCCAAGTAAAATTATCTGATCATATGATATGTATGCACTTTGAACTATTGATTAGTGGTCTAGATCAGTTTTTCCAAAACTGTGTTCCGTGCAATCCTAGTGTTTGGCGCTGTCTGAATAGGTGTTCGTCGAACTGCAAGAATATTTAAACATTGGGATACCGCTTGAATACATCTAAAAAAAGTAAACGACATACTCAGAATGTGCTAAGTGTGTGGTTAAGGAAAACGTTTGGGAACCACTGGGCTAGATTATCTTGGTTTTGAACCCCTCCCTACGGCCATCCTGTGATACATTTGGGCTAAGATGTAAGTATCTTCAAAGCTGAATAAATATCTCTAACCTTCAGAGCTGGCCGGTAGGAATACTTGTTATCATAAAGATAAGATAGAAAAGATAACTTTATTGATCCAAACAAATTAAAATTCTTTTTGACTACAATTGACAACCTCAGCGTAACTACTGTAGAATAACAATACAGATGCACGATATACATGCACATACGACCAACATTCACACACACACAAAAAACACATGCACACTCATTACCAGCGCTTTATAAATAGACTTCTATGTACTTCTCGATGACGACAGAATATTAAATTTTAATGTAGGTCATCCAGGGTCTATTATTACTAAATGTTTTTAATTTTCTTGTTTAATATAATTATGTTTTCAAAGAACTGGATGTACGAATTAACAGTTGTCTTTAGATTATATTTGTGAAATACTTTTTTGTTAACTTATTTGGTTTAACGCAAAAGCAAATAGTGACAAATAATATTGAATTCTAATGGATATGTATTTCGCTTTCGTTTTCAGAGAGTATATCTTATGGTGATTTGGCACCAAGTGACTCTGATATGTCGTGGTTTATCTGTAATGTTGATTTAATTGGATTTTATAGAGTTAATTATGACTTATCCAACTGGCAAGCTTTGGCCAAGCAACTGAAGACAGATCATTCTGTTAGTAAAATCTTTTTTTTTATTTACAAATTATGTTCAAGAAAAAAAATTATATTAATATTTTCTTATGGCTTTCTTTAGTCGCGAAGCAATTATGGATCAAACCATTGAATTTAAATGAGATGGAAGCCTGGCCATTAGTTGTGGTCGGAACGATGTCACCCGCAAATCAGTTTCTCCTTTTCCACGCAGCTGATATATCTAAAGGAGCGGCAAGCGCCTATACTGTTTGGGGTGAGCGGTGTGGCAGGCTATAGCCCAGTGTGCCACAAACTGTCTAGGCTTTACCGGCTCCTCATTTTTCCTATCTTCTCTTGATAGCTGTATAAAACAACATATTACACTTTGTTCCCCTGTAAAGTTTCTATGTGTGTTGACGTAGTAGTGTAACATTACCCATGAGGCTGGTTACTATTTGTGTGTGTCGCGAATGTCGTAGACTGCTGGGTACTATTTGTGTGTGTCGCGAATGTCGTAGACTGCTGGGTTTGTGCTTCCTGGTGTCACACTTGACACGTGACAGACACAGACATTACAGATTGACTCAAGTCCTCTTTGGCAGACAAATATAATGTTTGTTTAATGACGATAATAACAACACTGCACCTTATTGGCAGTGACATGTAGACTTCCGATGTGAAACAAAATTACATCCGCATAACAGCAGCATTGAATGTCCAAAATGATTAGTTACGGAATAAATCACAAGTAACGTCTGCATCACAGCGGCATTGAATGTCCAAGATGATTAGTTACAGAATAAATCACAAGTAACGTCCGCATCACAGCGGCATTGAATGTCCAAGATAATTAGTTACAGAATAAACCACAAGTAACGTCCGCATCACAGCGGGTAACAATAAACTTTACAGTTGCTACTTGACTCTCTAAATCCAGAGAAAAACTATCAAAATACTTACGTCCGTACTGTACCAAAAGATACTACTTGACTCATAGTTACAACACGACTCTCAAAGTCGCTACTACAGATTAACTGCCTCGTACAGAGGATAACACTTGACTCTCTCACTCTCCGACTAAATTTTAGTCATTCTACTTCCTGTTTTCTACATCAGGAATTCGCGAGTCTTTTTAACGCCTTAACCTGAGGTGAACATTAAATCAGGCAATGTCAACTGAGACTGACATTTCCATATCATGGCCGGCCTTATGGCTCAATAACTTATATGGCCGTAGTGGGCCACGCACTTTTATAGGCCCCGCGCTAACACTAGTAGTAAATTATTAAATTAAGCCATTTAAAATTATAACAGGGTTTCCATCAACTCCTGATTTTCCAGGAGCTCCTGGCCATCTCCAAAAAATGCAAAGTATACGAAGAAAAGTTATGAAAATAGCCTGACACTATTTTAAGTTATCATGAAAACTCATACAAATTTCTTGAGAAATAGACAAAATTGTAATTTTTGGTGCCAATAAATATGGACTGATGCTCATCCTGATCGCGTTCAATCAAAAAAGTCATTATCATTTTTCGTTCAATAAAAAAATAATAAGGCGAATTGAAACCAAAACTGGACGTTCCAATACTTAACTCACTGTAAGAGTCAGTGGCATGGAAATAGAGATCTAAATCTATCTCGATCTCTTAAAAAAAATCAAAAGCGATATTTTGATAGTCGTTAGTAGATCTTAAAAGCAGACGTGAATGTTGGAAAACGACCTTTTTTTAAAAAAAAAATGGCTCCTTATTTAATTGACAGTGATTTTACACTTAATAAAGTATGAATAAAATTCAAATGAAGAATTTATTTTTAATAAAAATTCTTAATTTTCACGTATTATCTTTATCTCTACCCAGACTTGTCTCCGCGCTATTCGTTTAGCATAGGGCCCGCAATCTGTAGGACCGGCCATGTCCCCTGTTTGTATAACCTAATTTTTATGGTTACGTACAGTGAAATTCCCTAATAGAATTTATTTTCTATTGTTGGTGAAATGGATTGTTTGTACTATTCCGCTTTCGGTTATCCGGACGATCGAGTATACGGAGTGACCGAGTTCCCAAATAATTAATCTGGATAATTTATGTTCTACTGTATTTTCTTTGAGCAGGTTTACACAAACACATTCATTTAATGTAAATTTATATCACAATTTTTTTAAATCACCAACACACCTTAAGTAGAGTTTAACATTATATTAGGAACAAATATATTAATAATTTCTACTTAGATGTAAATAATTAATTTCTGGTATTTCAGCAATCAATCGTTTCTTTTAGATTATACCAATCGTAATTATTGGTATCCCTATCAATCAATTGTTCCTTTTAGGTTATACCAATCGTAATTATTGGTATCCCAATCAATCAATTGTTCCTTTTAGGTTATACCAATCGTAATTATTGGTATCCCAATCAATCAATTGTTCCTTTTAGGTTATACCAATCGTAATTACTAATAATTCAAGCAATCACTTGTTCCTTTTAGGTTATACCAATCGTAATTATTGGTATCCCTATCAATCAATTGTTCCTTTTAGGTTATACCAATCGTAATTATTGGTATCCCAATCAATCAATTGTTCCTTTTAGATTATACCAATCGTAATTATTGGTATCCCTATCAATCAATTGTTCCTTTTAGGTTATACCAATCGTAATTATTGGTATCCCAATCAATCAATTGTTCCTTTTAGGTTATACCAATCGTAATTATTGGTATCCCAATCAATCAATTGTTCCTTTTAGGTTATACCAATCGTAATTACTAATAATTCAAGCAATCACTTGTTCCTTTTAGGTTATACCAATCGTAATTACTGGTATTTTAATCAATCAATTGTTCCTTTTAGGTTATACCAATCGTAAATAGACTTCAACTCATTAATGATGCCTGGAACTTGTATAAGTGAGTAACATCTTCTGTTCACTATACAGTCATCTAACTTGTTCCGTACACAGTTTCTGTAGATGTTAAAAGACTGACTTAAGTGTTAAGAAAGCCTTAGCCATATTTCTGATTTCATATTTTATCATTTGTCTTTATCATTCTCGAGCTTTTTTTGTTTGTTCTTATAGTAAAATGGTAACTAATTAAATGAATAATTACTGGTAATGTATTATTTTGTTAAATAGCACCAAGGGATATTAAACCGTTCAGTATTTACCGATATGGCTAAATATGTTGGATTTAGTCTCCTTAACTCTTTCTCTCCTAATTGACGATACCAAATAAAACATGTTCTGATAACAAACGCAAAAATTATAGAAGCCCAATCATAACACGGGAGTGAAATAGTAATAAGCAATATAAAGAAATAACCATTGTTTACAGGTGCTCGATTTAGATTTTCTTTTCGCCGTCTGCGTTTGTCCTCGGCAGCAAAATTTCTTTTGGTCTCAAATGTGTATCCCGCGGCCTTCGTGAGTGACCTCCAGCTGTCTCGTTCTGACGTCTACTAGAAAAACATGTCTCAAATGACCACTGGCTTCGACTGCCCAAAAGATACTACTGACTGCCTGGTCCTAAGGATAACACTTGACTGCCTAAACTAAAAGTCACTTTAGTCATCATTACTTCCTGTTCCTATATCAGAAGTTTCATGTGTCTTTTCACCCTCTTAACCCGAGGTGAACATTTAACAGGCAATGTCAACTGAGCTTGTGACACATTATTGATAAATATAGTATTGAGGTCAGAGATTCTCCCCTATAGCCCTATACGTTAAGCTTTCTTTCTAAAAAATTATAGTTATATATAGTTATAGTTATATATAGTTATAGTTTGCTTGTCTTACTTTTAAAATACTGGCGTTACCGTAAATAGAAGCTGGTTACTTCAACGCGTGTCTCTGTATCAAACTAGTCATGCTTTAATCAATGACATAAACTCTGCCAAGTCATTATTATTCCTGGCTGATTCAGGTAACCTGAGATGAACTCCTATTAAAGGACTACTCATCTCGTAGTGCTCTGGCAAGAAACTGGGCCATTTGGAGTAATACTTCGTAGCTACCATGCTTGAGTGACTGCACAGACACGTGCCCCCTCAACTCTCAAAGCTGGGGACACTCGTACAAGATATGCGGCACTGTTTCGACGCTTTCTCCACAGTGACGGCATCGAGAGTAGTAGTTCGGACTGAACCGGGCAAAGGATGTCCCAACAGGACAATTTTTCGTCTTACACTGTGCAAAAATTGTTTGTTCTGACCTCCTCAACCGCCTCCACTGATCGTCACGATCTGAGTGACGCATATGCTGCCTAAAACCACGGGCTCTGTCGGATACCTCCCAGGACTTTATTAACCACATCTCATAAATGAGTGCTCGGATTTCTGCCGTAGCTTGTCAAAACGTGCTTGGTGCTTTAAGGTGAGTGGCTGCTAAGACTCTCTCGCGTGCGAGGATGTCAGCCGCCTCGTTGTCCATTACGCCACAATGAGAGGGCCCCACTGCATAAAAGTGACATCTTTAAGGACTCATCGGATGTTCTCTGAATCGCCGACTGCCTCTTTTTGTACGTCGACCCGCCACCACCCATAGCTAGGAGACTTGTGCCCCTCCACCGCCACTAACCATAGCTAATAGACTGGAGCCCCTTCACCGCCACCACCCAAAGCTAGGAGACTGGAGCCCCTCCACCGCCACCACTTATAGCTAGGAGACTGGAGCCCCTCCACCGCCACCACCCATAGCTAGAAGACTGGAGCCCCTCCACCGCCACTAACCATAGCTAATAGACTGGAGCCCCTCCACCGCCACCACCCATAGCTAGGAGACTGGAGCCCCTCCACCGCCACCACCCATAGCTAGGAGACTGGAGCCCCTCCACCGCCACCACCCATAGCTAGGAGACTGGAGCCCTCCACCGCCACCACCCATAGCTAGGAGACTGGAGCCCATCCAGCGCCACCACCCATAGCTAGGAGACTGGAGCCAGTGTGTCGGTTACCAGCCCGACAGAGGTCACGCTGGTTTCGTTTTGGGTTATTCGGGCTATACTAGCCTCAAATACCCCCAATTGTCCCTGTTAATTCAGAGTTCATGGAACATGCAGCGAAGCTGCATGCGACAGAGAGTCAATCAGGTTCTGGTCGGTCTAGCTAGTCTATTGGGGCCCCTTACCCAGAGCTATCTAGTCATTAGTTTTCCAGGCTGGCTAAGGCAACCAATGTCATGCTCTAATAGCACTAGGGAAGACGAAGCATTTGTACACATTTGTCCTAGCTTATGGAACTGTACCTTTGTGTTATCTTTGTGTCTTTCCGAATATTTTATTATATTTTGTTTTTGTGTATGAAGAATACGGTTCAATGTTTCATGTATAATTGCAATGTAAAAATAGAGAATTGGTTAGTTTTTTTGTTAATATCATTGAACAAGTTATTATTTATTGCCATTTGATTTGAGTTAATCATACAGAATTGTATTTCTTTCCAAGTAATATTCATTTAATTTGAGTGTGTCTTGTATTGTTTAAAATTAATGTAATTTGTATCTCACAGATCGGGCTACTTAGAATTAGAAACAGCCTTCTTAATCATGGAATACCTTGAACATGAGAAAGAAATTCTACCGTGGACTGTTGCAACTACGGAATTAGGTTATATTGGTCGAATGCTTTCATTGACTCCTGCATTTGGCAGCTTTCAGGTCAACTACCATGGTTATAAATAGTACAATTCTTAAAGCTAAAAAAACTATTGCAAATTTACTTTGTAATTATCTTATCTTATCATCTTATATAATACAGTTACTTCAAAAAAGAAGATGATTACGTCCTACGCGTCATGCATTTAGTCAAGCATAATAACCAATGACTTAAAGTCTCCTAAGTCACTGGTTTTCCTGGCTAGCTCAGGCAACCCATTCCATGCTCTAATAGCGATATGGAGGAAGGAGTATTTGTACACATTTGTCCTAGCACATTTAATGGACCTCATTCACCAATCGTAAACAAACAACATTTAGCCACGTGATGCTCTATCCCTTCTATGTAATTTACGATCTCATGTTTAATTCATGATGGTTGTCGCGTGACAGTTTTTTCGTTGTTTTATCAATAACATCACGTGACTAAATGTTGTTTGTTTATGATTGGTGAATGAAGTCCATTACCCTGTATATTAGATCTTATCTTATCTTCTTATCTTATATAATAAGGACGTTACTTCAAAAAAGAAGATGATTACATCCTACGCGTTATGTATTTAGATCAAACGACTTCCGTACGGTCAAGTTGTATGCAGGAAAGCGCTCACAGGGGGGAGGGGTCAATACAAAAGCTCCCTTACAAAGTGGGAAGCACTAGCTATATATATTTATTCAATATATATATATATATATATATATATATATATATATATATATATATATATATATATATATATATAATGTTTTAAACCTGGTGGTGATACAGATGGTCGTAGACCATATAGTGTTTTTTACATAAAAAATAAATACTACGCAAAATGCAGGGACCCCCCAAAGAGTTCAATCCCCTCGGGCCCCCAAACGATGAAGAATTCCTAGCTACGCCCCTGTACTAGACACGGGTTCACTTGATTTGTATAGTCTTTATATATTTAGTGACGTGATAAAAACACGTGACTATAAAGTTTTCCTTTCAGATCATTGTTGAGCCCATAATGTAAACGTCATCCGTTTATGTGGCCTACGGTTAACAAGGGTGTCATGTGGCCTGCACAACGACCAACCGCCTTTACTTTTCCTCAACAAACGTCAGGTACAGGTTAAAGCTGGCTCCCAAAGATCCCAAAATGAAAGATTCCCAGTTTTCACCAGGAATCGAATCCGGGACCTTAGGTTCGGAAGCCAAGCGCTACCACCGCACCACCCCATGACTATATGTTTAATTAAAAAACTAAATTCCAGTTTTTTTTTTATTAATTTACTTTGTCTAATTATTTTGTCCTCTATAGTATCACTTTGTCCACCTTTAGGTAAGGAGGCATCAGTTACATCTAGCATTATGGTACCATTCTTGATAAATAAAATTTAAGATTATTTTAGGATAAGGGTAGTTACATGACAACTTTTTAATTACAATTAAATTAAAGAAGTCTTTTTCTTTTGATCAGGCATTCATGCAAAAGCTAGTAAAAACTCCTTTTCAGAACTACGGGCTTAACTTCTCAGGCCTTTCACCCTCAGAATAGTAAGTACTCAGACCCAAACCTGTTAAGAATATTCTATCATAACAAACAGTTAAGCATATTCTATATATATTCTAAGTGTTTGTTATGATTTAATATTTACAGCGTTTGCCCTCTTCCCTTTTTTAAGTAAACACAAAAAAAAAACATTTTTGAAATCCTGAAAACTCCCAGATTTTTTGTGCATGCTGTACTAATCTTTCTCTCTCTCTCTCTCTCTCTCTCTCCCTCTCTCCCTCTCTCCTTCTCCTTTCTTTCTCTCTTTCTCTCTTTCTCTCTTTCTCTCTTTCTCTCTTTCTCTCTTTCTCTCTTTCTCTCTCTCTCTCTCTCTCTCTCTCTCTCTTTCTATATATATATATATAAATATGTTTGTTTGTTTGTTTGTTTGTAGTAGCAAGAGTGTATTTATAGCTGATTTAGCTTGTGTATATCAAGTTCCTGAATGTATTGATGCTGTCAAACGCCTGTACAAAACATGGATGGATAATCCCAAAATTAATTTGTAAGTTGTTTTTTTTTTTTTTGACAAACCTCATATTAAAATTAACTCAATCTGCCTGTCCATCTGTATGATAAAAAGTTTAAACATGTTTTGTCTCCCTTTTCCGAAACTTGGATCAAGTTAAAACTTTGACAAATTATTCATTGAACCAGCCAAACATGAATAAATCAAAATCAAAAATGAGAAAAGATCTATAATAAAAATGTTTTGCTTTACACGCTGAATCTTAAAATGACTAGACTTAAATAAGAACAATGTCTTGTTCAGGATTAATAGGCTTGCAGGTAATAGTGTACATTATGCTGGTTACTTCCAATACTCATCTTAATGTGATACTACCATATACTTAATACATAAATTTTCACTCTTGAGTTGTTGAAAGATCAGCTGTTTTTTTTTTGAATAAGTAGTAGGTATATATATATATATATATATATGTGATCTCTATTTAGTTTGATTGTTGTAAAGTGTGTAATGAGGATGTGTCAAGACTATTTGTTATGAAGCAGTAATTATTTTTTTACTTACTAATAAAGGGAATGTTAAAAATATTTTTAAAGCAAAGTTTAAATCGGAATTTCATCCAACTAGTTAGTTAAAAAACATAAAATGTAAATTTTCCATTGTAATTTTATGCAAACCACACAAAACTAATACAGGCTATTTCCCTTTGGGTAACGCTAAAAATACAGTCCAAGATATATTTTAGCTGTGGTTCTATAGATGTTGGTGCTAATCTAGGCAGTATACAGCTCTAAACATGTATGTACTCCTCAAGTAATAACTTTAAGGGTTAACAACTTAATAATAAATACATTCTTGTGTCCATAGAATTAATTCCAACATAAGAACGCTCGTCTATTGTAGAGCCATTGCTGCTGGAGGATTTGAAGAATGGAATTTTGCTTTTCAGGTCAATTAAATATGTATCATTATGTACGATTTTAAAAACGAACTCTTGAACATAATACCAAGAGGACTTCAGTTATATCTTAGGCATTGATACTTATCCATTTTTAGGTATGATCAAACTACTTAAACTAAACTGTGTGAACATTTGCAGTGATTATGAAAATAAATTGCGATTTTAAACATGAAACGCCAAAGGTTTCTGACTAATCCTAGTGCATGGAATGGGTTGCCTGAATCAGCCATTAAAACGATAGACCTAGCAGAGTTAACTGATTAACATGTATGTCTAGATTTACATGTGAAACGCGTAATAAGTTATTACCTCTTTTTTTAGTAACATTTGTAATTTATAAATAAGATAATTAAGTAATAATGTGTATTTTTATGTTGTGTTGTCTTTATATGAGAAAGGGGTCCTTGTAATCACAACAAATTTCCGTAAGGATCAATAAACCAGTCTTAGTCTTAGTCTTAATATTAGATGATATAAGTAATGTACGTAGAATTGGAAATGGGACATTTTAAAACAAAAATGTCCCTGTGTTATAATCATTTAATATCAACTGTAATGACAACATAAGTCAATGCTCCAATAGAAACACTTTCACTAGCAATATGCTATAAGGGGGAAGGGACAAGTAACGTATGTGTGTGTGTATAGCTGGACACCATGTTGTATCAACTGTAATGACAACATAAGTCAATGCTCCAATAGAAACACTTTCACTAGCAATATGCTCTAAGGGGTGAGGGACAAGTAACGTATGTGTGTGTATAGATGGGCACCATGATGTAGCATGCTTAGTTCGTCTGTCCTGCAGCTACACATCATACGTAACAAACATAAAATGTAGAGATTGACTGGATTCCAGCTTTAGCAGACAAATAATATTTATTAATTAATTAATGATAATAATAATATACTGCAAGTTCAAGCATTCAGTTAAAATCACTGGTTAAATGGGAAATGGCATGATATCCTTCATAGCAGATCATAAACATAATTCGAATGGGCATTTCCCATTACATCCGCATCACAGCGGTATCAAATATATCAACTATACTAAGTTTTAGGATAGGTGTACATATAATTGCATTACTAAATCACGTTCGCATCACAGCGGGGACAATACGATTCTATCAACGTCTGTACTGCTCGAAGTACCTAAAACAACTGCCACATACAATATGTGTACTGTCTCAAGTCGTCCCCAAAACGACTGCTACCAATGTAAAATGAATTTAGTCATTCTTACTTTCTCTTTCTTTTTTTTTTGTTTAGATTAGGCTATAATTTGTTAAATTTCTTGTTGTTGCCTATAACCTGGGAGAGGTTTGTCATCACAGTTGTTTACACGGAGGAATGATTTGATAATGTCTATATTTATTTTTCTCGTTCATTTGATCCTTTTGGCTCCTCTTGTTCTACCACCGAGGCAGAAATCCCATTGACAGCGAAAAACATGCTGAGAATTACTCCCTTAGAGCACGTGAGAGGAAGCGAGCAGTGATTTTTAAGGTTGCCTTGTCCCCGTTCAAGGACAGCCTATGTGTCGACCATGAACCAATTATCTCTCAATCTAATCCTTGTCCCAATCATCCTTCGTGCAGAACTCTGCATTCGTAAAGAATGTGGTCTATTGTTTCGTCGTCCTCCATGCAATGGCGACACCGTGTGTCGTTGTTTTCCTTCCACCGTCCGAGGTAAGCACCAATTGGGCAGTGTCCGACTGGGCTAGGTCCGCCTAGTTGCCACCATGCATCTCTTTTGTCTGGTCTACTCATTGCCCGGTAAAGCTCACGTCCCTTGTCCGAAGAATCCCAGCCATCGTGCCAAAGTGTCAACATGCGTTTGTCGACCAGGGATCGTACACTTTGATAAGTGCACGGTTCATCATGTTCGAGCGCCGTTGCGACCGCGGTTTTCGCGAGCTGGTCAGCCAAGTCGTGGCTGACCACCGCACAATGGGCGGGCACCGATTGCAAAGTAACGTTCACACCGAATCGTAGGAGACGCCTTCCGACCGTTAGGATGTCCTATACCCTTCTGACACCTTCATTTCGCCCTTCTAAGGCCTCTAGCGCGGCCATCGAATCCGTGAAAATGACTATTTCGTTCGCTGACGCAGTCCCGTTACGTACCTTCGTTGCCACCCAGTCCAGTACCTTAAACATTGCTTTGAGTTCAGCCTCGAGGCTGCTTTTCTGCTGACAGGATCCCCTGAGCTCGTCACTTTCGGGATTGTCAGAGAGTCGGACTACCGCCCCGTACCCAGCTTTCACAGTTCCCTCGAGCATCTGCACAGAGCCGTCTGTGTAGATGGTGGTTACTACCACCAACAGCACCTGTCAATTGTGTGGGGTGCGGGTCAGGGAGTAGACCGACCTCCTGTGTTGGGTTATTATTATTATTATTATTATTGTTGTTAATGCTATTGTTGTATTACTTTTAAAAAGATGTACATTTCTTTGGTAATGTGTATGTTACAAATTAGTTTTGCTCTGTCCTTAGTTACATAAAATGTTACTTAGTTTTTTTTTTCAACTCTCATATGCACACAATTAGGACATTTAGGTTTAGGCAAAGGTTTAGAAGGCAAAATAATAGACATTTTTCATTATAACCCAATTTGCTGTTAAAATATTTCTATCAATTTTCTATAATCCCGTCAATGTCTACGTTTTTATTTTATTGTTCCCATTTTGTTCCAGATTGTTTACATCATATTTTCATCATCAGTTTTTTTTAAAAGCTGCTAATTATCTTCATAGCTTAAAAAAAAGTAAAGTTGCCATCTGTTGTTTTTTTTTTGTCGCCTACGGATAACGAGGGTGTCATGTGGACAGCACAACGACCAACCGCCTTTACTTTCCCCCAACTAAAGTCAGGTACCCATTAGAGCTGGGTGGACTCAGAGGCGCCCGAAGATTCTAAAATTAAGAATCCTAGTCTTTTCCAGGGTTTGAACCCTTGACCTCGGTTCGGAAGCCTAGCGCTCTTCCGCATAGTCCCCACGTCTCCCTTCCTATCTAAAAACTTAAAACTTTTTTTTTTCATAAAAACACTGATATTTAACATAAAGACAAAACAAAACAAAAACCTAAAGATCTAGGTCATAGAACTTTTAAATTTTTTATCATTTTTAAATAGATGTACAAGGAGACAGATGTGGCCTCAGAAAAAAGCAATCTTCTAACGGCACTATCTTGTACTAATGAGCCATGGATTCTTAATAAGTAAATATGTTTAAATTCTAAATGTTAGTTTTTTTAGACAAATACATAATAATAATAATAATAATAATGAAAGCAATGATAATAATAAAAATAATAATAATGATAGTAATGATAATAATAAAAATAATAGTAATGCTTGTCTTCTAGTCTAAAGATTAATGACGAATGCAGTATTTTCCCGTGGATACGTAGCTCCAGCTGTGAGCTACATATATTAAAACATCCAGGGCAAGCATAACCATTAACCGCCGATAGTTCATTCGAATACAATTTATTTCTCTTGTTTAATACCAAACAACTTGCCTTAGCTAACATAGACGAGAGCACCTGGCTGCATGCTGGAGCTGGAGGTCACTCACAAGGGCCGCGGGATACACATTTGTGATCAAAAGAAAATTAGCAGCCAAGGACTGACGCAGACGGTGAACAGACATTATAATAAAGACTATTGTTATTGGTGAACTTAAATGTTAATAACCTCTGAAAGTGTGGCAAGGTCTGTCTAGGACTCTTCCATCTTAGAAAGCTAAGAATATAAAAAATCGAAAAAAAAACACTTTTGTATACAGCTACCATTAGCAGTCTAATTAACTTTGCCATCACTTGCTGGTATGGTAATGCTTCACTGGCACAAAGACTTAGACTAAATAGACTAGTTTAAAAAGCAGCTTATATCACTCGAACACAGCTTCCATCTCTTGAAGAACCTTTTTATAAGACTTTAAAGTTTAAAACTAAAAACATTCTTTTTGTGTGATTATTACAAAATTTGATGTTGTTTTTCCCAGCTATTTGAATCTTTTACTTGAAGACAATTCTCCATTTCCAAAACAAGATTCTCCTATTGTTGTGATCTTTGCATCTAACAGACCATTGGGAAGATTCATTACTTGGCATTTCTTAAGAGAACATTTTGAAGAGCTAAAATATTTGTAAGACTCTTTATACACATAAACATTTTTGTTAAAGTATGTGATTATGTTGATCTATTTTTTCTTATCCTATAAATTACAGATAGACACAGTGGGCTGAACGGTAAAGCTCTTTGCATCTGAAGAGGTGGTACTGGGTTCAAATCCTGGCAAGGATTTTTAATATCAGGGTCCAGCCAGCTCTAATGGGTACCTGACAGTTTATAAAAGGTGAAGGCAATGGGCCGTTGTGCTGACCAAATGACACATTCGTGGACCAAATAAACAGATGACCTTTACATTATCAGTCTCTATTCATCGCAAGGTCTGTAAGGGGAACTCAGGACCTAAACACGCCCCTTTAAATGAGAAAAAAATTACGTCCTATTCAAATTCATAACAAATAATCTACTACTTCAAAGTTAAATGTCTTCATATGATAGTGATAAACTATTTGCTTGTTTCTTGTATTTTATATACTCATTTTCATGTTTTAATTTAGCTTTGAATTTTACTGTTCAACGTCATTGTTTTTCCTGACTGATTCAGGCAACCCATTCCAATCTTTGAAGACACTTGGAAAGAAAAGCGCACTTGTATGAAAAGTTGTATCGTATGGAATTTTAAAAATGTGCTTTTCTGTTGATGTCTTTTTCTGAGTATTGTTTTACAGTGACAAGATAATAAATACGTGCTATGTAACATGTATTAATAAGATTAAGTCATTTAAATAATTAATAAACAATAATCTGCATTTTATTATTAAAAGAAATATGATTATGCTGTGTCTTACTCTACATTCATCACATAATAATATTATTTCAATAGACTAATTTTAGTATTAAAATTTAATTAAATAACATTAATGCAGTCGTAGCTGAAACCACTAATTTTAAGGTTCCTTTATTTTAGAGTAGCTGAAACTTTCCACTGGGGAAATGTAATACTCTCTGTTACTGAATCATTTAATACAAAGACTCAACTTGAAGAAGTAAGTAGAATATGATTAAATGTACAAATATTAATCAGTCAGCCAAATAACTTCATCTTTTTTTGAAGACTAATCCAGCATCTCAGTCTTTACTGAGATTGGAACCACAGATCTTTCGGTTCTGAACACTTAGTCTAAACCAATCACCCACCATATCCTTCCAGAATCTTTAATCTTTAGTACATCTCTCTTCTGGAGGTCAGTGTGGACAGTCTAAAGACACTTAAAATTGGGTCGGACACTCATCTTTTATGGGGATAACCATATGCCAAAGCCGAATTTCTTGGCAAGTTTAAAATTTGCCCCAAGCCTAGGAAGAATCAAAGGTAAACTCAGTACCGCCGTCTCAAAAAAAAAAAAAGATGACATCTAAAAGAGAGAACTAGAGAATTCTCATGAATGTGACAGAACACATTTCGAACCAAAACAAAGAAATTTCAAAAACATAGGCAGGCGACAAAAAAAGATCTAAAATAGAAAGCTGATGAAAATCTTTTTTTTTGTGTAATCTACGGCAAAATATGCTGGTCGCAACTGGGTCTGCATAATTTGGTGAAATACTTTAGTTAATGTTTAGTGTTGATGACAATACCATAAAATTTTTGGGAGTCGGAATATATTTGTGCAAAGCATACTTGTGCCAATCTGGCCGCAGCCGAATATGACCAGGTTGAGAAAAATGGACATAAGACTATCCCGAGGAGAAGCTTCAGTATAACTCAAAAATTAGTCATTCATAACATTTTTTAATATTTCGAACAAGAGAAAAAAATTTAATTGATTGAATTAGTTTTAATTATATGTCACTCCTTTAAAGTAAGTTTGAAACAAAAAATAGTTAATTATATGATCTATTTCCATTAGCACTTTACTAGCAGTGTGGTTAGTATGCCGTCTTGAGTACGCTTTAGCTATGAGTTCGAATTCAGATAGTTCTCCTCCCCTTTGTTTTAAATTAATAATTGGATTAGTTTTTTGGTTCTTGTTCTTCTATTTTTTTTTTAGTAATTTATTCCTTTTTATATTCAGCTCCGAAGTTTCAAGGCAAGTCGTGAAGGTCAGTTTGATAGTGGAGAGACAGCCATCGTACAGGCTATTGAGAAGGCTGAGACCAATGTGAAATGGATGAAGAGGAACTTCAAGCGTATCAGTGCTTGGTTGTCAGCTCATACCATTTAATTTTCTTTTCAACTATTGCAATTGACTTTGATCTCAAAATACTATCGAAGACATTGTTTTTACTTAGATTGTAACAATAGGATACAAAAACTTTTTTTTTTCAAACATAAACATTAATCCTTGGAAAGTGTATTTGGTGGCCCTAAATGAAATTTTTATAATTTAGAATATGCAGCGAACAATTAAAATTACTCAATTTTTTTTAAAAACCTGCATGTGTCTATATCTCACTTGACAAACAACTGACCTCGTATATCGCTATTTCTATAATAGAAATATAGTTAGACTAGTAAGCATTGAGGTTTGAGATTTTATCAAAGTTTTGCAACTGTTTTATCTTATTTTCTTTAAGTCTCTTGCGAAGCACTTACTAATTGGAGGACCTAGGTAGCTGCCTGATTGGCCTCTACCTCAGGCCGGCACTGATTAATCGCACTGAAATTTATATCATTTTTATAAGTTCGACTCTCTAATCAAAAAGTGATTAACAACCTTAAGAAGAACATCTATTTTGTAGCCATAACTTTCTTTGCTTAAAGCTTCAAGGGATTTCCTTAGATTCAATGTAGCAATGCTTAAAAAATGTACCATCCAATGAAGACACTTTATACTCTCAGTTACTTCTATAATCATCACAATATTTTTTAAATTTTTGAATTATTGCCTAAGACAAATCTAAACATTAAGCTAACAATCTAAATATTTGTTCATTATTATAAATTATTGTTTTTGTTTTCACTGAAAATTAATAGATGCTAGAAACTTGACATTATTGGTTTTTATTACTTTTTCATGCTAGAATAATTAAATTAAAATTGTAAATTTATGATTTTATATGTAAATAAATGTTATTGATATTTTAAAAAAATCACATTGCGTATCACGGGCTTATATTATTATCATGATTAATAATGTTGTTTTAAAATGTTCTACTGGATAAAGACAGGAATTTGGCATCAGTTGTGAGCCTGGGGGCCCCTAAATTGTGTGTAATATTTAATATTTAATGAAAAAAAAAACTCAGTTGGGGGGTCCAATTAAGTGGAAGCTCAAGGGGATTTTTAAACTCTCCCCCTTCCTCCCCCACCCTAGCTACGCCACTGCTTGTTGACTGACAATACCAAAGCATTAGTCAACCGGACCTGTGTGATGAGCACTTTGATTTACGGAAGTGAAACATGGTCATCATACTCATGGCAGGAAAAATAAAGCTGAATGACTTCCATCTTTGATGCCTAAGGCGGATCTTTAAAATAAGGTGGTAAGATACACTAATGAAGAAGTGTTACTAAGAGTAGGGTGCCAGGACATCAGCCGTGTTATCAGTAGCAGACTCCTTAGCTGGCTTGGCCACGTTCATAGAATGCCAGAAGATCGACTCCCACAAGACATTCTGTATGGCGTTCTAACAGAAGGCAGGAAGATGTATGCAAACACGACACAAAGCTTTTCAAAATCGACACTAGCAGCTGGGAAAAGGTGGCACTCGATCAATCCACATGGAGTGCAGGCATAAAGGAAGGGTCCCAAATTGCAGATGCCATACACAACAGTAGTAGAAAGAAGGGCGAAAATACAACGGCGCCTGGTGATTACATATGCCCAACCTGTAACTGCAGCTGTATATCAAGAATTGGCCTCTTTAGTCACATAAGAAGTTGAAGTGTGAAAAGTTCTGTATCCAGTAACCTAAGAAGCTGATCTCAAAAGCTGCTCTACTGATTTACCTAGAAATTAAGTATTATATCCCTGAGAATTGAATTACTAGTTCGTTGGCCGCATTGGGAAAACTCTAGTACTGTGTCTTCTTTTTTAAAGTAAAAAAAAAAAAATTAGATATAAATTTGGCTAGAACCTAAATCTAGGTCAAGGTCATCATGTTTGTATTTTTTATTTAAGACAATAAATTTATATTCAGGAAAAAATTGCTCATTTTTTAAGTCTAGATTTCATGGCCTATCTTTTGGAACTACCAATAAAAAAAAAAAAACTTATGCAATTATGCAATAACTTAGTAAATTTAAAGTATTAAATCTGATCTTTTATCGCCTGATCTGCACACCAGCTCAGTACTCAACACAAAAAAGGATAATAATGTTGAAAAAGTGACATATTGAATCCTTCAGCCTAAAGCAACAGACCATGATTACAAAGTCTAGTGAAGAGAAATAAAACAGCTGGCATCTGAACCTGATATGAAACTGCATAGGGTATTGTTGCTTTGGGAAAGGTCAGGCAGAAAGGAAATTAGACTACGGGGCGTGAGTTTTAAATGAGTTTCGTATTTAAAAGGAAAAAAACAAAACTTCCATGATCTGATTACTTTCGTTGAGTTGTCTCTCATAACGTTTGTACAATATTGAACGCGTTCATTAAAGATAAGTTTAGTAATTTTCATGAAAACTCAGAACTAGTTACGACCCACATTTTAAGCCACATCTCACTCAGACATTTTAAGCGCAAGTCTTAGTATTTAAAATTCTGTTGGTTTCTAATATCCCGCAATGAATGTGTCAGCTCGGCTCTAAGAGCCAATGTAAAACTTGAGTCTTCTATTTCAACTTATGTGAGCCTGCTTTTTTTATGCAGCTCTCGTAGTATTCGCCTTATGTTCACCTATTATTTTAACTCTTGTATGTTTCCTGCTTATGTTCGCCTATTTTTCTAACTCGTATGTTTCCAGCTTTTGATCGCCTATTATTTTAACACTCGTATGTTTACGGCTTATGTTCGAGTATTATTCTAACTCTCGTATGTTTCCGGCTTATGTTTGCCTATTATTCAAACTATCGTATGTTTCCTACATATATTCACCTATAATTCTAATTCTTGTATGTTTCCGGCTTATGTTGGCCTATTATTCTAACTATTGTATGTTTCCGGCTTATGTTGGCCTATCATTCTAACTGTCGATTTTTTCCGGCTTATGTTCGCCTGTTATTCTAAGTTTCTAAGTTAGTCTTCTTTATTCAGTGTTCATTATGGGAAAAAAGAAAATCCACATCGGAGGACAGACGTAGACAGTGAAAAGAAAAACTAAATCGACTACCGACTGCCAATGGTTATGTCTGCACTATCTATGGCAAATTATGTAGGTGGCAGCTAAAGCTGCGAAGCAATGGGAAATACAGCTTTCTTCTATAATCTTCGGATTCAAAGAAAAGCCTTACGATTATTATGAGAAAAGTAATAAACAAACAATAAATAAAAGCTGCAACACATAGACATTAATACATTAGTTTTTCTTTGTGTAAAGCTGTTACATGCGAAGTATTAATTTACATTCTCTGGTGTATCCACGCGCGGTGACTTGTAACATCTGTGTAAAATGAGGGTTGGCCTGCTGAAATATTGACAATAAAAACACAATGACACATATGCATAATATTAGCTGATTACACTTTTCTTCTTATTGGATAAAATCCAACAATTAATTAAAGGCACGTGAACTGTCTTTATGTATACTTATTTGATGGTTGTGCTGCATCCGAAAGATCTTGAAAATTACATGGAAAGAAATAGTCTGCAATACTGAGATCGTCACTCGACCCAGCCTCTTTACAGTCCTCAGGCAACGCCGCCTCCGCTGACGCGAATAATGTTCACCGGATGGAGGACAATCGCATCCCAAAAAATCATTCTCTTTAGGCAACTCGCGTCTGGCTCAAGAAAAACTGTTCCCCACCACTTCCGTTATGTGGATGTAATAAAACGGGACCTCAAATTAGTGAACATTGATACTGACCTTTGGGAAGACATTGCACTAGACCGCACTGGTTGGAGAGACGGTGACCAAAAAAGCTATGGACAGCGAGAAAACATGGGCCTCAGCTCTTGAAGACAAGCTATGGACAGCGAGATAACATGGGCCTCAGCTCTTGAAGACAAGCTATGGACAGCGAGAAAACATGGGCCTCAGCTCTTGAAGAAAAGCTATGGACAGCGAGATAACATGGGCCTCAGCTCTTGAAGAAAAGCTATGGACAGCGAGATAACATGGGCCTCAGCTCTTGAAGAAAAGCTATGGACAGCGAGAAAACATGGGCCTCAGCTCTTGAAGACAAGCTATGGACAGCGAGATAACATGGGCCTCAGCTCTTGAAGACAAGTTATGGACAGCGAGAAAACATGGGCCTCAGCTCTTGAAGAAAAGCTATGGACAGCGAGATAACATAGGCCTCAGCTCTTGAAGAAAAGCTATGGGCAGCGAGATAACATGGGCCTCAGCTCTTGAAGAAAAGCTATGGACAGCGAGAAAACATGGGCCTCAGCTCTTGAAGACAAGCTATGGACAGCGAGATAACATGGGCCTCAGCTCTTGAAGACAAGCTATGGACAGCGAGATAACATGGGCCTCAGCTCTTGAAGACAAGTTATGGACAGCGAGAAAACATGGGCCTCAGCTCTTGAAGAAAAGCTATGGATAGCGAGATAACATGGGCCTCAGCTCTTGAAGAAAAGCTATGGACAGCGAGATAACATGGGCCTCAGCTCTTGAAGAAAAGCTATGGACAGCGAGAAAACATGGGCCTCAGCTCTTGAAGACAAGCTATGGACAGCGAGATAACATGGGCCTCAGCTCTTGAAGACAAGCTATGGACAGCGAGATAACATGGGCCTCAGCTCTTGAAGACAAGTTATGGACAGCGAGAAAACATGGGCCTCAGCTCTTGAAGAAAAGCTATGGATAGCGAGATAACATGGGCCTCAGCTCTTGAAGAAAAGCTATGGACAGCGAGATAACATGGGCGTCAGCTCTTGAAGAAAAGCTATGGACAGCGAGAAAACATGGGCCTCAGCTCTTTAAGACAAGCTATGGACAGCGAGATAACATGGGCCTCAGCTCTTGAAGACAAGTTATGGACAGCAAGAAAACATGGGCCTCAACTCTTGAAGACAAGCTATGGACAGCGAGATATAACATGGGCCTCAGCTCTTGAAGACAAGCTATGGACAGCGAGATAACATGGGCCTCAGCTCTTGAAGACAAGCTATGGACAGCGAGATAACATGGGCCTCAGCTCTTGAAGACAAGTTATGGACAGCGAGAAAACATGGGCCTCAGCTCTTGAAGACAAGCTATGGACAGCGAGATAACATGGGCCTCAGCTCTTGAAGAAAAGCTATGGACAGCGAGATAACATGGGCCTCAGCTCTTGAAGAAAAGCTATGGACAGCGAGAAAACATGGGCCTCAGCTCTTGAAGAAAAGCTAAGGACAGCGAGATAACATGGGCCTCAGCTCTTGAAGACAAGCTATGGACAGCGAGATAACATGGGCCTCAGCTCTTGAAGAAAAGCTATGGACAGCGAGAAAACATGGGCCTCAGCTCTTGAAGAAAAGCTATGGACAGCGAGATAACGTGGGCATCAGCTCTTGAAGACAAGCTATGGACAGCGAGATAACATGGGCCTCAGCTCTTGAAGACAAGTTATGGACAGCGAGAAAACATGGGCCTCAGCTCTTGAAGAAAAGCTATGGACAGCGAGATAACATGGGCCTCAGCTCTTGAAGACAAGCTATGGACAGCGAGATAACATGGGCCTCAGCTCTTGAAGAAAAGCTATGGACAGCGAGAAAACATGGGCCTCAGCTCTTGAAGACAAGCTATGGACAGCGAGATAACATGGGCCTCAGCTCTTGAAGAAAAGCTATGGATAGCGAGATAACATGGGCCTCAGCTCTTGAAGAAAAGCTATGGACAGCGAGATAACATGGGCCTCAGCTCTTGAAGAAACGCTATGGACAGCGAGATAACATGGGCCTCAGCTCTTGAAGACAAGCTATGGACAGCGAGATAACATGGGCCTCAGCTCTTGAAGACAAGTTATGGACAGCAAGAAAACATGGGCCTCAGCTCTTGAAGACAAGCTATGGACAGCGAGATAACATGGGCCTCAGCTCTTGAAGACAAGCTATGGACAGCGAGATAACATGGGCCTCAGCTCTTGAAGACAAGCTATGGACAGCGAGATAACATGGGCCTCAGCTCTTGAAGACAAGTTATGGACAGCGAGAAAACATGGGCCTCAGCTCTTGAAGAAAAGCTATGGACAGCGAGATAACATGAGCCTCAACTCTTGAAGACAAGCTATGGACAGCGAGATAACATGGGCCTCAGCTCTTAAAGAAAAGCTATGGACAGCGAGATAACATAGGCCTCAGCTCTTGAAGAAAAGCTATGGACAGCGAGATAACATGGGCCTCAGCTCTTGAAGAAAAGCTATGGACAGCGAGAAAACATGGGCCTCAGCTCTTGAAGAAAAGCTATGGACAGCGAGATAACATGGGCCTCAGCTCTTGAAGACAAGCTATGGACAGCGAGATAACATGGGCCTCAGCTCTTGAAGAAAAGCTATGGACAGCGAGAAAACATGGGCCTCAGCTCTTGAAGAAAAGCTATGGACAGCGAGATAACGTGGGCATCAGCTCTTGAAGACAAGCTATGGACAGCGAGATAACATGGGCCTCAGCTCTTGAAGACAAGTTATGGACAGCGAGAAAACATGGGCCTCAGCTCTTGAAGAAAAGCTATGGACAGCGAGATAACATAGGCCTCAGCTCTTGAAGAAAAGCTATGGACAGCGAGAAAACATGGGCCTCAGCTCTTGAAGACAAACTATGGACAGCGAGAAAACATGGGCCTCAGCTCTTGAAGACAAGCTAGCCATACGAAAAATGATTTAGCTTCTCTACCACCAAAGCAAAAGCCACCTTGACCTGAAATAAATGTGGATTGAAAAGTCTCTCCGAAATAGGGCTCCATAGCTATAAGAAAAAGTGTTCGAGATGAACCATAGTCGTTCTACGACTGTAAGAGGCCAATAAATATTTAATGGTAATGCAGATTTATTGCATCGAGTTTATCTAGATGTAAGCAGGTATTAACCTTCCAGGCTATGCTATTCTGCCTCAATTCGGCTCTTGGTTTGAAACAATAGCAAAACAAAACTCCTGTGGGAGTGTCCAAGGGAATGCGAGAGCTTTCATATTGCACGGTGCGGAGTTGAAAGAGAGCTTCCACGTCCCTGTCGATAACCCATGCACCGATCCTCAAGGGATTAATGACGAGTCCTGCAAGGTTATCTTGATACAACAGAAGAAAATGGAGTTTGATTATGATGATGATGGCGCAAATAATATCTAATGATTTTTTCACATAAATTAAATGCACTAGATCAGTGATGCCCAAACTAAGGTCCGCGGGGAGTCCCAAAATAGTGTAGACACTACTAATTTTCTTTAATAATATAAGCCTTTATATGGAATGACAATTAGATGTTGGTTAGCATTGGAAAGTTTTATTTTTACATGTACTATTCTACTCTAAGGTGTTAATTCGTCAACTACAATGCCATAAGTATTTCTTAGATTCTAGATTGATATGTTTTAAAACAAAACATTGTTACTTTACATTCATTGTAGCTAACAATTGCTATCAATGACAACTACAGTTTACTGAGTACAGTTAATGTGTGCAAGGTGCTAAAAAAGTGACACGAGGCATTGTCTTCGGCAGTTGGAAAAGACTTGTATATATTTTATGTGCCACTATGAATGACATTTAGCGTAAAGAGTAGTAATGGCCGGTACAAGCCAATAATCACTTTACAAATACTGAGCAATGAACACAGGCTGGAGGAAATGCCAAAGAAAAGATTACACTTATAAAGTAGCCCGATCCACAAAGTCATCACTCAATGTGTGTTATGAAAATGATACCTACTAAGGTAAAATATTTTAGGCCGATATCAATAAGATACACTACTTTAATCATACAAGCATTCTCTTCAACTTGTTCAAACAGCGCAAAGCTAAAAAATATATTTACAATGTTTCAAATAGTCCTAAAATCATTGTTTGGTTTTGTGTTGTTTTTATCAAGCATTCCACTGAGATAAACACATGCCTTATGATCTAAAAGATTATTAAGAAAATTGGATCAAATATACTTACATTCCATACAGTTTGGTGGTTTGTATCCTTCATTACAGCCTCCATAACAGTCTCATGTCTCTTGTTCACATGTTTGGTTAGCACAATTTAGACTACATCTTTCGTTACAAAATTCACCCCAGTAGCTATTGTCACATCCTAAGGTAGATCAAAGTAAAGCGATATCAATTAAAAAATATTTAATAATACTGTTATAACCTGTCATGCACATCGCCATCCAAGATAGTGCAGAAAGTGAGCACTATTAGATGTTTACATTAGGAAGAAATTTAAAAATTTCCGCCCAAAATTATGGTGAGACTATACCGTTGAGTTTCCTCCCTTAAGCTATTACGACTGTGTTGCAAACTATTTTTGACAATTTTGGTTAAGCATATGAGAGTGCACTTCTCTTAAATTTTGTATGTGTGTGTATATGTGTGTGTATGTGTGTGTGCGTGTGTGTGCGCTGGGGGAGGCAACATTTTATTTGTAATTTAATTTTAACAAAAATTAAATGATGCAGAAAAAGGATGATTGTTTTGTTAAAATACAAGAAGAAGTATTTAGTATTTCAAGATTCATAGAAATTTATAGTTTCTAAAAGTAAATTTTGGGTACACTAAAATTTACTTGTATATCCAATGAACTGAAGATCGACACATATACTTTTGATTACGTTAAATAAATCATAGATTTGATTATCGACATCTGTGTACATTGTATTTGAGTACAGCGTGTCATAATTTTTTTTAATGCTTATAATTTATAAGATAGCTGTACTGCATAGTCTAAGACTATTGCTAAATATTCTCATTTTTCTATGAAACAGTAGATCTAGTACATTAAAATAGATTTATATCTTCTTCTTCTTCTTCTTGAAATTGTGAAGTAGAGTTGACCTTCCTTCATTAAACAGTAGTAGGAGAATGAAAAAGAGGCAGAGAAAGCCACGGGAAGACCAGATTAAAGAATGGACAGGTCCGTCATTGAAATAAATTGTATTTAAAGCAAACGAGAGAGAGAGAGAGAGAGGGATGGAGAAAGAAGATCGACAGATCCACATTATTTAGGACGATAAAGAAGTTGGTGCGAATAGTTATTTATTAATATAGACTGGAAAAAGGAAATAACTTCATGTAACTTGAAAACATGTAGATCTATTGTTGTCGGATTTCCGAAATTTAAAAATTTGCATGATCTTCAGTCATGAGATTAAACAAAACTACACAGCTGTATAACAAATTGCACAAAATTGTAAGTCACACATTTTCGTTTAATAAAACTCTTATATCGGCCAGTCCATATTAATTTATGTCTATGGTTTGACATACAGACAATGAAGCGACAAATTAAAAACACGACCAGAATGAAACGTAAGGTCGGCTTTAGTTTGTGAAGTAGAGATTCAGCTTGGCGACGTTCGACGTTCCATTCATGAAGTATTAAAGTATTTTCGGCATCATTTATCAGCATCGAGCACCTTTGTATATTGTATTCGCCTTTGTTATTGGATTTGATTATTTGAGTTTTACCTTTGTTTAACTCATCTTTGCACAAGACACAGTGCGAAAGCGCCTAATATTATGATGCACCTACGGTTTAAAAGACTAAAGGATAGGTAACAGTTTCATATTTCGGTTACAAAATTCTCTGTTTCACATAAAGGATGCATACTTGTTAATAGACTACTTTAAGGAAATATATTTTTTTCCGTAGTTTTTTTTTAAAGTTCCAATAGGCTATTACATTGCCTTCGTTTTCTAAACTAATTACAACATTTTCAAATTTAAGCAATTCGCCTCGAAGTAATATTCTCTGAGGACCATGGGCGTAGCCAGGAGGGATGTTCTTGGGGTTTAAACCCCCTCCCCCACTAAATGTGAAATTTTGCTTTGATTTTTATTTTTTTATTTTGATGAGATTTTATGTCCAACCATCACATGCCCCAGCTCAGCCTAGGGCTTATAAGCTTAAAATGTCCCTCAAAATGGTTTGAAGGTTAAAGAAAAACTTCTTCGAAAAAAGAAATTATGCAACGACAGTCACCAAATTTGATGAGCGTAGCCAAGAGAATTTGGAGTTGAAAACCCCTCTCTCTACATTTTTGTTTACGACCAACTCTCTATTCAATCAAAGATTAAAGTATACAACAGTCACCAGATTCTACCAGTGTAGCCAAGAGGGGTTTTGTGTTTAAAAACCCACTACAGAAGACTTTTAGTTTAAACCCCCTCCGAGGTTTTAAGTTTAAAACCCCCTCCAGCGTAGTTTGAAGCTAAAAATAACCTTTTTAAAATAAAATTAAAGCAAACTGCACACACAAAATTCTATGAGTGTAGCCAAAGGAGGTTATAATGAGTTTTACCCCCCTCCCAAGATGGCTCGAAGTCTAAAACCCCATCTCCAGATGGTTTTGAGTTCAACCCTAGCCCCTTCAGATAGTTTTGTGGTTAAAACCCCCTCTCTTTATTATTATTCTATAGCAAACTAGAGTGACCAAATTCTCTGAGTGTAGCAAAGGGGTATTTAGTTTGTTTACAAAGAAAAACCTTTAGAAATTTTTTTTGTTTAAACCCTCCTTCAACACATAAAACTTCCCTTTGCGATATAAAATCTATAGCAAACTAGGCAACTAATTCCATTAGTAAAGCCAAGAAAGTTTACAAATTTCTACTAGTCGCTGGGCTCCATTAATATGATGCAGTAAATGTATATTTTGTTTTCATGCACTGTAGATACCCAAAAATATGCCGGAAACAAATATTGGCGGCGGGGCTCCTCCCCGAACGCTGATGGGGGAGCTCACAACGCTGGCAAGGGCAGGGTGTCTACAGTCTTTCCACTAACTCCAAAAATAACTTATTTTTGGGTAAATAATACGTCTTCCAAAAGAATGAAGGGTCAGAATATAATAACGATTAACTACGTACACACACACACATAGCTTGGGGGGGGGATTCGAAAATAATTTCTGGCTACGCCCATGCTAAGAACGGACACCAAATAACTTTAATTTTGACAATTGGAATCTTTTCATACACACATTTATGATTTGTAACTTAGGAAATCCTTAAAATTTGTATCATACAGATTGAATAAAAAATTGTTGTATTTAATTTAATAACTCTATTTAAATAGTGTAGTTTTGTCTAGTTATAACTTTAACAAAAAGAAATGTAGACTGTACAGCGTTAAATATTTGAAATTGAACTTCATTACTGCCTCTTGATGAAGAGTGCAATTTTAAAGACATGGTCGGCATTCTCTGGTGACACTCCAAAAAGGCAAAAGTCAATGGTCCCAATTTTGAGCTTCTGGAACATATGTTTTCTCATTATGAATGTGTACGGTTCTGATGTGAAAAATTATAGGTGATATTATCTGGATAGTTAATAAAAGGTGTCATTGAATGAGAGCTTGTCCATTTCTCGTTTTTACAATTAACTATTAGTTTCTTCATTTCTTCCAGATAGAGTGCGATGTTCAAGTGTGTATTTGTTTTCTCACATTTGGCAAGTCAATCAGCCTTCAATTTCCTTCTATTTCAACATTGGAGAACAGCATTCTTGCTTTTGTTGTTGAGCTTTACAATGTGACACAATATGTTTTGTACAAAATCTTTTTGATGTTCCTTCAGATTATGTGGATAATTACATCCTTGCCCAAACCTCCCGACTGGAGCTGGAGCAGGCAAGGTGACTACCGAACGTCATTTCAAGCATCATGAGTTGTTTTATTCAGGAGGAATCAGAGTTTGTCAAGCTTTGAAGGACTATTTCTATATCGTCCATGAAAAAAAAACAACAACTGTTTACTAAACTTAGCTGATTCGCTAGCATGGTAGCTGTTAGATCCAGTGCTTGTATTTCTTCTCTGTGGTTGTCATAGAGCTCATTAGTTAAATGAACTTAATTTTTAAATTATTTTTTCTCCATTGGCCATTAAATGAGTATTCCAGCTCCTTCGTTTGTGGTGAATTTCTAGGAACCATTCATGCAAACTCTGACCATTGGTTGTTAGGGCAATGGATTATAGAAGAGCTCACTAAATTCTTGAGCTGTGTTGGATTGTAGTCAAATATTTCTTTCTTCTTATGTAAGTCTTTGCAGACGACATATTTCTGCAAATAACATATTTCTCTACACAGCTGGCTGAGTCAACCTTGTCTGGTAATGACACGAAAAACGGCTCCAAGTGAAAACTTTACTGTAATACTTAAGGCACATTAATATTTAATGTTTTAAAGAACTACTTCAAAACAGCAAATTCTTATATGAAAAATTATCTCCGTAGCAACGGATGATGAGCTTGCAATCCTTTAAAAACAAAAAGTTTCCAATGTGTTTAGTGATAGTATGCTATTCGTATTAACTGTTCTATGACGAGTTTTAATGTGTGCCTGTTAAAAGATTTATTTTTAAAAAATTAGTTCAACTTGAAATGTAGTTTAAATTATGTGTAATTTGAAATTGATGAATTTTCAAAAATTCAATATAACTTATGCAGGGGGTCTACGGAAAACCAGAAAACATGGCAAGGGGTCTACGAGACAAAAAAAGTTTGGGAACCACTGAGCTAGAAGAAGCAATCAGCAAATGTCGCTTTCGTCTTCTCCTCCAGCTGACCTTCACCTAGTTGCACTGACGTCGTGGTTGCATCGCCATGCACTTGGGACTTATCAAACGTCGCCTTCTTCTGCCATGCACTACTGAGGGCAGCCACTCAACACAAGGGAAGGGATAGGATGTCAGGGCCAGGATCACCAAGATCGTTGGTCTAACAGGTTTCTTCATAGGGCTTTGAGGAGAAAGACTTGGGGGATGGGTTTCAGGTTCACATGAGGGGAAATTGTGGCACGCGTCATCATCTTTAGCCCTTAATTGACTTCCTGGACACCCATCATGGCTTCTCTCTCTAGTCTCAGTAGCGGATAAATCGACTGTTGAGTGCTGGCCCCGTTGATGATTTATCGCTTGCAGGGGTCCACCAACTGCTGCATCAGGTTTTGTCGCATTCTTTTGTACACCATCAGTACTTCTCTCTCTGGTCTGGGCAGCTGTACAAACGTCTGTTGGGTGCAGACCTTGCCAATGAGTTCCTTGGAGTTTGCGTTCTCCCTGCGAAGCTCGACACGTGAAGTTCGTGCTAAACATCTGGATGCAGCCTTCAGGATTTGAGTTACTCCCATCAGCACTGGTAAATTTACAGATGTCTTTAATGTCCTTAGCTACAGGCTTGGGGTAAGACGCAACGTTGTCATGTTCTATCTGACTGATGGAGGCACTCAGATCAGGTACGTCTGCAGCACAAGCTTCGGTTACAATGTAGACGTGTTCTCTTTCTTCTTCATCTGTCTCTTTCTGTAAGTCACCGTTGATCACATTCTGGAAGCCAGCCAACATCTGTTGTTGAAAGGTGATCAACAGCTGCACTACATCGGGTTCGAACTCAAACAGCTAGGTGTCCGGATCTTCACCTTCTTCAGTTAGTTCATCTCGGAGACGTGCTTGCAAGGTTTCTTTCTTTCCGATTGCCTTCAGCCCTCGATCACGGAGTTCTAGCCTCAGTTATTTAACTTCCAGTTCGTACAGCAGTTTCAGAAGAGCCATAGTAGATCCGATCCCACCTCGACACCAGTGTTACGTTTCTCCTACTATCCAGGCTCTCTTCACACTAACTGTCTAAAAATCTAGTCTTGCTCCGCCTGACTTCACACACCGTCTGTCTCTAACTTCGCCTCGTCTGGTCACATTGTGAGGCAACGTGAAGTCTTTTTGACACACTCGCTCTTATATAGTGTCTCTACTGGCCTCGAACCTTCTTGACCATTTCAGTCGATCACTTTCGCCGTGACTTGCGTGCGTGATGTTTGCACACAGGTCGTTGTCGAACGGTTGTGTACTGTCACTGGTCACGGTTGATCGCTCATCTAGCGCCAGACTGGAGCGACTTGCGTAGGCTAAAAACATACACAGCCTACGACCATCTGTGTCACCACCGAGTTTGTAACAATATTTTTATGTGTGTTTTAGAGATGTATTAGTTTGTTGATGTATAGATGCTGTACCGTAATGTAAACTATATCTCTAATGCAAATTTAGAAGAATATATCTAACTTTAACATTTTGTCCCTATTCTATAGAACAAAAAAAATGCAAACGACAATCCCCAAATTCCACAAGCACAGCTAAGGAAAATTTTGATTTACCCCCCCCCCCTCACGAAATTTACGATAAAACCCTTTCTTCAATATAAAAAAGCAAATAACTTTTACAAATTGGTTTTATGAGCGTAGCCAAAGGGATTTTGAGTTTAAACCCCCTTTCAAGGGGGTTTAAAGCTGAAAAATACCTCTTCAATATTAAAGAAAGGAAATTACACACTGTAAAGTCTATGAGCGTAGTCGAACTATAGGTTTTTTTTTGTTTAACCACCCGCCCCCTTCAGCGGGGTTTAATGCTAAATATTACCTCTCAATCGTGTCCTATGGTACACAATATCGCGCCAAATGACAGTGCGCAATGTAGAGTCATAACACTTTACATACACAGTGCATTCTTAGCCTTTATAAACAAAAATAAATTTTTTCTTTTAATTTTAGAAGCTAGTTGACCAGAAAAAACACCTTTAAGTAATATTTATATTTGTTGTAAACATTTTTAGTACATTTTATAAATATATTTGACTTGGTGATACTGAAAATCTTATCTTATATAATACAGACGTTACTTCAAAAAAGAAGATGATTACGTCCTACGCGTCATGCATTTAGTCATGTATATTAACTAATGACTTAAATTCTGCCAAGTCACTGGTTTTTCTGGCTAGCTCAGGCAACCCATTCCATGCTCTAATAGCACTATGGAATAAGGAGTATTTGTACAAATTTGTCCTAGCATATGGGACGAGGAGTGTGTCTTTATTTTTGTGTCTTTCAGAGTATTTTATTAAATTTTGTTTTTTTATTTGAAGATTATGGTTCAGTGTTTTATGTATAATTGCTACTTTACTTTTGAGTCTTCTGTCCTGAAGGCTTTCTAAATTTAGTGATTTTACTAATGGTGTTACCCTAGTCAAATGTGAATATTCGTTTGTTATGAATCTCACTGCTCTATTTTGTGTTTGTTCCACGATTACGATCTACCTTTGTTAGCATATTGTAACATTGCTTTCCTTACATTTACGTTATTGTTTTAGAATTGGTGTATTTTTATGAAAAAAATCGCATGCATAAATAATTTTATAAATTTAACGGTTTGCTTTTAGAAAACCAAAAGTAGCCTTTGCACCTAAACTTTTCAAGCCGCATTTAATGGTGAAATAATTTTTACATATCTTTTCTAGTTTTTTGAGATCTGAGTGTGATAGACGGACAGACGGACATTTTGCACAAACCTAATAGCGGCTTTTTCCCCTTACGGGGTTGCTAAAAAAAGGCAAACTACACACTAAAATTCTTTGAGCGTAGCCAAGCCAATGGGCGTTTTAGAGTTTAAACCCAGTCTTCCAGATGGCTTTTTTTAATTTTAAAATCCCTCCAGAAGGTTTTGAGTTTGAAATCTCCCTAAAGAGAGTTTTGAGGTTCAAAGCCTCTCTCTACAATAGTATTCCAAAGCAAACTAGTCACCAAATTCTATGACCGTGGCTAAATGGGTTTTTAATAATAATATTTAAAAAAAAACTCCATAGTTTTTTTAGTTTAAAACACCGCAACAGATGATTTGGATGATAAAACTTCCCTTTTCGATATAACATCTAAAGCAAACTACAGTTAGGTAATTCAAAGAGCGTAGTCAAGAGAGGTTACACATTTCTGCCAGTGGCTGGGCTCCATTATTAAAGTGCAGTGAAGTCATGTGCCGAAATTGAAAAAAATACTAAATGTGGCTCAACAAAGATGGCTAGACGGATTTTAGGAGTCAGTTATAGAGATCGGGTCACAATCAAGGAAATCCTATGCCGAAATGGGAGTCGACCCCTTAGTATGGTTGTGACAGTGCATCGCAAGAGGTTTGCGGGTTATGTTCTCCGACAAAATGAATTCCGCATAATAAAAGGCGCCACACTTTCATGGAGGTTCTTTGAGCAGATGGCAAGAGGCTTCAGACGTTGATAGTTTACAGATTTTTTGTGGAAACAGCTTGCCGCCCAATGCGCCGAACGGCGCGGAAACATCTTAGTCAGTAATAATAGCACATTAGGTTTTTGAAATAAAACTTTTAAATAGCAGGATAATGCACTGTTGATGCCTCAGAATAAGTATTTTGTTGGCTTTCAATAACGGAAATAGCGCTAGGCGGCGGGGGCTCAACCCATCACTTGGTGAGCTCCCGGAGCTCCCCCAGAACCCCATGCTGGCAAGGGTGGGGAGTCTACAATTTTTCCACTTATTCAATAATAGAATATGCATCCTCTGTTTGGGACCCCTTAACTCAAAAAAACAACAACATAACAAACAAATTTGACTAGAGTAACACCTTTAGTAAAATCACTAAATTTAGAAAGCCTTCAGGACAGAAGACTCAAAAGCAAAGAAGCAATTATACATATAACACTAAACCATAATCTTCAAATACAAAAAAGAAAATTTAATAAAATACTCTGAAAGATACAAAGATAAGGGTACATCCCTCGTTCACTATGCTAGGACAAAGTGTACAAATACTCCTTCTTCCCTAGTGCTATTAGAGCATGGAATGGGTTGTCTGAGCTAGCCAGGAGAACCAGTGACTTGGCAGAATTTAGGTTATTTGTTAATATGCATGACTGAATGCATGACGCGTAGGACGTAATCATCTTCTTTTATGAAGTAACGTCTGTTTTTTATAATATAAGATAAGATATATATTTATATGTCATTACTGAATGGTTTATTTCCACTTAGTATATATAAATTAAAATCTATTAGTTACCACTAATTGATTAACTAATTGGTTATTTTTTAAAATGTATTCTTGTATTGTCCTTGACTATAAATTTTGCAAAATTGAACTTGATCCGAGAATGGGAATGGTGAGAGAGAAAGCATGTTCAAGAATCCTTATAGGCACAACAGTGAGGTAATAGAAGCTTTGTGAGAATAATTTAGTAGGCCTCTTATTTTAAGACATTGATTCTATTGTCATGTATTTAAAGCGACGTTAAAGTCATTCTCGTCAAATTTACAAAATTCAATACCAATTTAATTGCTACATTGTTAAATATTAAATATACGGGTGTTACAAAAATTACAAATACTCTACAAATTGAATTGATTTAAATTTATTTATGTGTGCGTGTGTTTTGTTAGCTTTCACTACTGGCAATGAACAGAATACATTTTACTTTACATGCTTATTAATGTTTATTTTTTTTTAAATGTACTAACCACATAGAATATTTAAAAAAATGACATAACTAGCCTGAAAACATCCGAAAATGTCAAAATACATTTGTATTTAGACATAGTATATACAATGAGCATATTATGGAAATTGTGAGTATGCTGTTAGTGGACAAAGTATAACATCTTCATCATAGCATTCTTGTAAAAAAATATGTTACTAAAAATATGTTCACTAATTAATATATACTTTAATCTAATAATCATTTCTTTAAAAAAAAATTATACCAAACCAAAATGTTTTTTTGTATGCATGCATTGATTGTTTTAGGCCTACGCTAAAAGATTTGTTTTGAAGGGCTTCTAGACCAAAGCCTTTAGCTTATTAGTTGGTCGATTTCTTTTAAAGAGCTCTGGCGAAAAATAATTTAACTACAAAAGTTAGTTTGCATTAGAGTCTCAAAAAGAAAAATCAAGCCTATGAAATCACAAAAACAAAACTTACAATTTAAATACAATATAACAAATATATATTAAAAAAAGAAAATTGGTAAATTTTTTCTAAAGAAATGTGGCTACAAAAAATTAAAACAACAAAAATTAGTTTACACTTGAGAAGCTTAAAAAATGTTGCGTCCTTCAGAAGAGTCATTGAGTCTATAAAATAACAAAATCATAACTTACAATGTAAAAACAATATTACAAGTATATATTTTTAAAAAGAAAAAAAATGTAAAATTAAATTACAGCTTTTATATAGCGCTACTTTCGTGCTTTTAGGTAAGAGCGCTATAGAGTATGGTCCAATCTCGTTTGTGGACCAGAGAGGGGGAGGTGGATATCTGGTAGTAGGTTTTCCGTGCTGCCTTTAGGCTCTTAGTAAACACAACTCTGCTTGAGTCGGGTGTCGAACCTCGAGCCAAGCCAATCCAAGTTCAAGCGTACTTAGCCTCTCGACCACGCTCCCCAATAAAACCAAATAATGACATATTAGCTCTATTGTTGAAGACTAACTAAATATTGCAATAAATATTAGCATCGTCAGTTTGAGACTCATCAAATATTGGATTATTGACTTTCACAGACATGGGCAAGTGATTTTCCTCTTGTCTGTCGTTGTAGCTGGCAAGGATTTCATAGATGGCTTTATACTGGCTCTAGTAATACAGAAAAGTACATTTTATTAGTTTAGTTTAACAAATAGACATGCTACTTTACTTTTCATTATACGATACGGACAATGGTTATTCATGCCTTGGATGTTTTTAAATATAAAGGTAACAGCTGGGTCTAAAGAGTCGCGGTGGGCGAGTGATTGGCTTCCGTACCTGGGGTCCCGAGTTCGAATTGTGGTGAAGACTGGAATTTTTGTTTTTGGAATCTTTGGGCGCCTCTGAGTCAACCCAGCCTCTAATGCGTACCTGACATTAATTGGAGAAAAGTAAAGGCGATTGGTCGTTGTGCTGGCCACATGATACCCTCGTTAACCGTAAACCACAGAACCAGATGACCTTTATATTATCTGCCCTATAGATCACAAGGTCTGAAAGGGGAACTTTACTTTACAGCTGAGGCTGAGTAGCCACGAGAAATACTGCATTTCTCATTAATCTTGGGACTCGAAGAAAAGCCTTATTATTATTCTGATTTAAAAAAAAAAATGAATGTGTTTCTTTAAAATCTTATAGCTATTTTTGTATTAATTTTTCTTTGCTGCTGAGAAATAGATCAAGAAGCTCTTTGGACTTCTCTTCTGGGATGTTGTCGCCAACAGAATCTGTGAATTCAACTGAATGGGGACACTTTAAGATCTTATAGTTGACAACTTTCTAGAAGGTGAAAAGTTCAGCAACTGTAATGCTTGTAGGTTTGTAATTATATTAAGCATTTAAAGCGTTTTAACTCTTCTAAATGGTAAAACCACAGTTTGCTTTATGTAGGGGAGAAAATAAGGGTAAGAACAAGAAAAATAAATGTAAAAAAAACAACTGCTTAATTAAGTTATTTCTAAATGATATAGTTTTAAACGACTAATGTATTTGAAAAGAAGAATTTTGTTTCGATATTTTTAGTGTTTTAAATGAATATAAAATTTAAAATATTATAATTTTAATCAATTTAAATATGTTTACATTTAAGATGACAAGCTGAGCATTGCTATAAATCAGGGCCGGATTTAAGGTAGGGCAGGCGTATCTTTAACTTCGGGGTCTCAGCAAGAAAGGAGCCTCCACAAAAGAGATAAAAATTAATCCAATTTTGACGGTTCAGAAATATTTTTTGTTTTCAATTTTTTTTTTCAAATTTTTACAACTGATAAAAATGTTGTGATTAAGGAGTGTACGCCTGTAGCATGCTCTGAATAAGTAAATACATCTCTGATTAACGACAGTGCGTCTACGAAGGGCCTTACACTCCACAAACTCAAAATATATACTTATTATGTGCATTATTAAATATTTTTTTTAAAGGAAAATTAGATCAATTTAAAAAAAAAAAAAACTCTATTTTGTTTTTTTTTTCTACAATATAGCATGCTTTAAGTTATAAGTATTTTTTATTCATAAGTGGATCTTTATTAAAGTTTTTTTTGAAAACTCCACGAATATCCTGCTTTGGGGCCTACACATAGCTAAATCCGGCCCTGCTATAAATAGAAAATGTAACGTTGATTTCAAAAACTTCTCCGAGTACATGTAAGAATGAGCAGCTTTAAGGGATTGGAGAAGCAATTTGAGAAAACATGATTCAGGTTGTTTTTTTTCTCAATAAAAATGTGAAATTATAAGCACATATTATTTTATTTTTTTACAAAAAAAATGTCTTTTTTTTGGATTCCTACTCACAAAAGTTGGCACTACTTCAGGACGAACAGTTTTAGTGGCTCCGACAATAAGTGGTACATTAAAGGAAGACTCAGTCTCAAGTCTCTCCATCAGCAAGGACAGGACACACACGAAGCCACTGTACGTTGCACCATTTCTTTGGTTTGGTTTAAAAGAGAAACATGTACACAAATTATTAATTAACAATTAATGGAATTAATTAATTCGTTAATGGAATTCTCTTCAATAACTGGTATTGATAAGCAATTATTGTACCTATATTGAGCTTGTATTAAAACTCTATGTAATGTTTTAGTTAGCCATAAATGCATTAAATCTCACTACAAAGTTGTAACTTTAGGACATAATTCTCTTTAATATTTCATTATTATTGCAATTAAGATACAAATTTACAAAAATATTTGCTAGCACATATGTATGTTTGTGAGAACCACTCCTTTATAGTAGAGGTGCGGTGGCTGCGGGATAAAGCACTTGGCCTTCTAACCGGGAGTCCCGGGTTTGAATCCTGATAAAGACTGTGTTTTTTATTTCTTAGCCAGCTTTAATTAGTAGCTTCAGATGCAGGAGAAAAGTAAAGGCTGTTGGTCGTTGTGCTGGCCACATGACACCCTGCTCGTTAACCGTTGGCCAAAAAAATAGATGACCTTAACATCATCTGTCGTAATGACAGCATGGCTTGAAAGGGGAACTTTTACATAAGTAAAACAAAAGTTCAGGACTCTTTTTAAGACGAGACAGTCAATTTCTGAAACGTATTATAACGATAGCTGTACAGTGAAAGAGATATTGGTAACAATTGAGATATTTTAATATACCGGTTAAATGACAAGTTACAAAAACACAATAAGTGTGACTATATGAATAGGGCACACAAACATACACTCGAGAAAGACCAGAGAAGACAGAAACAGAGTTACATACACAAATATATACATGCATACAGTTTTTACCTGCACATGTAAACAATTTTCTGATCTTTCTGTAGTTTATCTGAAGATAGTTTATTAAGAAGTGATGCATGTTTCCTTGTATCCAGGTCTGTAAACTTGACATACAGGCAAGTGACACTGATCAACTTTTCTTTCTGCAGATAGACGGTGAATTTTAATGAATACATTTATCACGTATCCAAACAACGGAGGACCTAAACGTGCTAGCTAGCTATTCTAGGGTAAGATAAAAACACAACTTTTTAGAGCACTAAGTACAGGTGGGTAGAATAAAGAGGCACAAACAAAAACCCTTTCGATTAAAAGCACCATGTTAGGTGGGTGGCTGAATGGTAAAACCCTTGACTTGTAGTTTAGAGGCGCGGTGGCCGAGTGGTAAAGCGCTAGGCTTCGGAATCGAGATTCCGACTCCTGGTGAAGACTGGAATTTGTAATTTCGGGATTTTGGGCCTCTGAGATTTCCAAGCTCTAATGCAGGGGTTTTCAACCTGTGGTTCGCGACCCCCTTGGAGGTCGATTGACGATTTGCCAGGGGTCGCCTAAGACCATTGAAAATATGAATTGTTATTGTCTATTCTTCTATTGCTGTGTGTGTGGGGTCGCGGCAGAGTATGGGATTATAATAAGGGGTAGCCGAGCAAAAAATATTGAGAACCGCTGCTCTAATGGGTACCTGACATTAGTTGGGGAAAAGTAAAGTTCGGCCACATGATACCCTCAGTAACCGTAGGACACAGGAACAGATAAACTTTACAGCATGTCCTATACAGGAACAGATACACTTTACAGCATGTCCTATACAGGAACAGATAAACTTTACAGCATGTCCTATACAGGAACAGATAAACTTTACAGCATGTCCTATACAGGAACAGATAAACTTTACAGCATGTCCTATACAGGAACAGATACACTTTACAGCATGTCCTATACAGGAACAGATAAACTTTACAGCATGTCCTATACAGGAACAGATAAACTTTACAGCATGTCCTATACAGGAACAGATAAACTTTACAGCATGTCCTATACAGGAACAGATAACTTACAGCATGTCCTATACAGGAACAGATAAGAACAGATAAACTTTACAGCATGTCCTATACAGGAACAGATAAACTTTACAGCATGTCCTATACAGGAACAGATAAACTTTACAGCATGTCCTATACAGGAACAGATAAACTTTACAGCATGTCCTATACAGGAACAGATAAACTTTACAGCATGTCCTATACAGGAACAGATAAACTTTACAGCATGTCCTATACAGGAACAGATAAACTTTACAGCATGTCCTATACAGGAACAGATAAACTTTACAGCATGTCCTATAGATGGCAAGGTCTGAAAGGGGAACTTTCCTTTTTTTTAAAAAACTTTATATGCATACAAGCAACACTGGTTGTAGAGAGTTAAGATTCTAAACTTTATAGGGATTAGGGTTAAATTAAATCATTTGAATAAATAGTATACATAGCTACGTTAGAGTATCTATATGTATCTATATCTTTATAAAGGAAAAAACTAATTCCAAACAGATCAATATTAATTCATTATTGTTATTTTCACTGCTTTTGTACCACTCAGTCTTCCATGCTTCTATAGAATGCCATGTTTTCTGGGTTCAAACTATTTTGTAAATATGGTTACATGTGTATGGGGACGAGTGTGTGTGTGTGAAGTAGTATTTGAAAGATGGTGTCTGTGCTGGCTTTAAGTAGCTCAGCAACCCACTCACTTCGTGTGAACTATCGAACTATTCTTTTTTATCGAATTCGAACCCAACCCTTGTAACTGTCTCACGCAATGGGATGCGTGGTCTAGACTCTAGAGGCTAAGTGCGCTTGAAGTTGGCTTGGCTTGGGGGGGGGGGCTCAAGGTTCGACACCCGACTCGAGCAGAGTTGTGTTTACTGAGCGCCTAAAGACACCAGACTCGAGCAGAGTTGTGTTTACTGAGCGCCTAAAGACACCCGACTCGAGCAAAGTTGTGTTTACTGAGCGCCTGAAGACACCCGACTCGAGCAGAGTTGTGTTTACTGAGCGCCTGAAGGCAAATTGAAACAAAATTCTCCCAGAAACCCCCTCTCTCACTGGTCCACAAATGAGATGGACCATAGCTCTGAGCTTGCTATAAGCATGAAAATAAGGCTATATAAAAGCTATAATTTTGTTATATTTTAATTTATACCCATCCCGTATGTGGTATACATTGACGTGGCTAGGGATTAGGGACCCGGGGAGCTCTACCTCTTTAGGGGCCCTCAATTTTGAACTTCGATATAATTAGATTATGGTGTGATATTAAATGTAAAAGCACATTTCGGGCACTCATTTTGGGGCCACCCTCAAGTGAGGGTCCCTTAGCTAAGCCACTGGTGGTATGCATTTTAATCTAACCTAATCAGCTTTAAATATCTCTTTGTAGTCAAGAAACAAGATAAAAGACTATTATTTTAATGGTAACTTACCGCTAGATCTGACTGAACTTGTAAAGATTGTTCATCCCAAAGATTTTCGTCTGTGTATGACACGTTGCGCACATTAAAAGGACCACACTTTAGAGCACTCTCAGCAGAACTTGGTGCAAATTTGGAAACAGTCTATTGTCACAAATATCATAATCTAAATATTATTGCGAAAATATGTAACTCTTATTTCAAAGATGATAGTAATGTAATATAAAATGTTATAAAAAGTTATGCATGTTTTTTTTTTCGACTTCGGAATCTTTGGGCGTCTCTGAGTCCACCCAGCTCTAATGGGTACCTGACATTAGTTGGGGAAAAGAAAAGGCAGTTGGTCGTTGTGCTGGCTACATGGCACCCTCGTTAACCGTAGGTCACTAAAACAGATTAACTTTACATCATCTGCCCTATAGACCACTGGGTCTGAAAGGGGAACTAGTTAGGCCAGGTTCACATCTAACTTTACATTCACTTTCACCTATCCTTTGATTTGCTGGACCGTTGGGGCACTACACAATATCTGTTAACCTTCTTTCTTCATTCTTATCAGTCATTTGTCTTTGATTTAGTTTCATTTTGGATGCTCTTTCTGAAAATATTGAAGCCTGCCTCAGTGGACAACTTCGGGGGTCGATTTTGAGTTTGTGTTTCCACACAAACTGTCTTTGTAACCTTGTTTTTTTCTTCATATGTATTTAATAAAAATTATAATAGTGATAATTAATAATAATAATCTTTATTATACGTTCGGAAATTTGTCTTGCAAATTGTGCATTACACCAAACTAAACATTATAATTATAGAAAATCAAAATGTACATACACACTAGACTCACTCATAATTTACATGTGAAAAGTTTATATCAGATAGTTTCTATTTAATGATTTGATTGATAGTGGAACAAGTGAGTTTTGTATCTGTTTATGTTTGCTATCGTTGTCTTGTAACTTTTTTGTGTAGGTAAAATCATAAAATGCTGACCCAAAGGGTGATTTTTTTATTTTCTAAATCTGCATAAATAAAGTAAGGTTTTATCTCTGTCGTTTGCTTAATTGCATCTATTACATCTTAATTACATCTATGTAAGTAAGATCTAAAGTGTCTTTACTTTATCTTTCACCATAGAGTCTGTCTCAAAAGCTACAAGCACTGATACGTTGTACTGCGACACCAGTCTCCAAAACTCAACAACAGTGGTAGGCATTGGTAGCTGGGTAACAATATGCCTGGATTTCTTTTCAAAATTCTAAAAATAAAAAAAACATTTAACAAAAAAAAAACTTGAAATGTAACTTGAATAGCAATATACTTGCATTGCAAAATATACCTCATTTTAACACTTTGTTCTTATTTCTTACTAAATAAAATTCTTTTAATCGAAAAAAAAATATTTGAAGATTGAAATTTCAGTTTTACATCGATCTGATGATAGTATGCCATGTTTTCAAAAATATCATCTCCGAAGATAAATAAGTACGTTATATCCCTGCCATGCGCCCCGCCATCCAACATAGCGCAGAATGTGCAAACTGTTAGAGACCAAACTGATAAGGATGTGGACATTAGAGAGAAGAAAACGGAGTCCCACCCAAGTCTAGAGCTGAACAAGAGGCTGTGCTCAAGGCAGACGTTGTTCTATGCACTTGTGATCTCCCTTTGTAAAGAAACATCTATATCGTTGAGTTGCCTCCCTTATGTTATTACACTATTTTCATTTTAAAAGCCAAAACACAATGCATTTGGCGCATTAATTCCTAGAAGAAGAGTAATGACATTAAAGAAATAAACTGTCATAGGTCAAGGACAAGGCAGTTTTTAAATTCTTGTTGTTTTTCATAAATAAAGAGGTATCACACAATATAATTATATTTACAACAAAATACACTGTTTGTATTGATTGTGTATGTTTGTCGAGTGGCCGATGAAACGTTTAGATTGCAAATGAGCATAAGTGAAAGGTCGAAACAGGACTAGACAAACTGAAAGGATGCGTGGTGGTAACATAGTCGTAAGGAACAGGCCGTCCTAGACCAGTTCCGTGTCGGTCACTGCCCAGTTGGTGAATACTTCGGGCGGTATTAGAGAGCACCAAAACACACGGTATCGCCACTGCCTAGAGGACGATCACATTCTTTATGAGTGATACGTACTGCACGAAAGACGAAGGAGACAACGAGATGAGAGAGAGACCTGGTCCGTGTTCGGCAACGGGGATGTCCTTGTATGGATATAAAGCAGGGCTGTCCTTGTACGGAGTTAAGGCGGGGCTTTCCTTGTACGGATATAAAGCAGGGCTGTCATTGTACGGGGTTAAGGCGGGGCTTTCCTTGTACGGATATAAAGCAGGGCTGTCCTTGTACGAAGTTAAGGCGGGGCTTTCCTTGTACGGATATAAAGCAGGGCTGTCATTGTACGGAGTTAAGGCGACTCTAAGACTCACTGCCCGATTTTGTTTACGTCTTCTAAGGCAGAAGTGGGCAAATTACGCCCGCGGGCCACATGCGGCCCTCCGAAGTGTTTTATGCGGCCCGCGGACACCTACAGAAATCAGGTGTGCCCACATAATTAATATATAAAAATGCAAATATATTAAAAAAATAATTTAAAATTTCTCTATGAATGATTAAAACTGTCTCATTATAAATAGTTTCAAGTAAACGAAGATTATTCTTATTGGCTGTACTTCAATACACTTAGCCAATGACACAATCTCAGGCCAGTAGTTATTCAATGCTATGAAGAACTGTGTTGAGTGTTGGGTAGGCTTGGAACAAGATGACAAGTGTTACAACTGATGGAGCTCGATCTTTACTGAGAAAAACAATGCATTTTGAAAATCATGAAAATCCCAACCATAAATTCTGAACAGGAAAGTTTGCTCAAAGCTGCATCGATGTATTTTTATTGCAAGACTATATGTCAACTAAATTTACTTAGAACAAGGGTCTTCACCATAAGCAGATATGAAAAGTACTTAAAGATTGAGAAACTAAACAATCCAGTGTATCCGTTAACTTTGCATGGGCAATTAATGAGAAGAATTTAAAATCTTAAATAATAATTTTTTATGTTCCTTGATGAAAATTGGACTGTGACCTTGTTACTAATATTACAAATGAGAGTGGAAGACAGATATTTTTTCATGATAAGCATTCGAATGGGTTGTTTGCATATGAAATGTAAGTGTATGTTAAATCTTCTCAAACAAAGCTTTACCATTTCCCGGTTTTGTCATTTTCCTTTGTTAAAAAGTGAAACTATTTCTAGTGAAATGGTTAAAAGTACAAGACTTATTTAGATTCTTTAATCGTTCAAGCAAATAAGATGTCAAAAACTTGTTTTCAATATCACCAGCTCACCATCTAGCGCAGAAGCTAATTCAGCTCCAGAGGACATAACTCAAGCAAATTATGACCTGGCTTATTTTGTAAGTTGTAAGTACATAAATATATCTATATATATGTGGCTTCGCCATTCCCAAATAATTTTTTATGCGGCCCTCGATACAAAAAAGTTTCCCACCCCTGTTCTAAGGGAATTAATTCTAAACATGTTTCTCAATATAGGTATTTCTGATAGAATCGATGGTTTGATCATTTGACATCTTTAAATTTAATGTGTGTTTTCTAACGTATCTGCACTGAAATGGGAAAAAAGTTTAGACCTGTTAAATAAAGGTTAGGTTTATTTGGTATGGAAACAAAAGTGTTTCGTGCGTTGTTCAGGTTATGTATTAAATTAAGTAATCAGCCTTCGAGGCTAGCTGCATGAAGCTACATCTAGACATGATTTTATTAACACTAGTTGAATCATATTGTCAAATTAAAACATGGACAGAAAATATCAATATTCAATGTCTTGACAAGATATAAATAACTATAGATCTGTAAGTACCTGTATAAAAACTGCGTTGATGTAGTCCCCATTATGTTTGGGTTCACAGCTAAGCATTGGTCTGTCTTTGTCACCTGAACATTCATAAATACAAGTTTATATTTACAAAATATAATGCTATATTCTAAACTTCGAAGCACATTTATAGTTCTATTCAGAGACCCATTGGTTTTTTTTTTCGCCTGGATGTCTAAAACTTTAAATACATGTGTCATGCTTGATATTTAACTTAAGCATCTCTTTTGTAAATTTAAGCAAGTGTTAATGCATTAAAAAACCCAGTTGAGTATATTTGAATAACAAAGTGGACATGCATTAGTTTAAATGGAAATAATGAGCTAAACTTGAGCACACTTGTGGACATTTTTTGTTAGACCTCATTCCCCTAAACATTTTAGCTTTAAGAGACAAGAATAATTTCAAGAAACAGATATTACAAATAGATGTTAAAATACTGACTAGATCTTATACCAGAACAATTCAATGAAATCGAAACGTACTTGGGACTATGGTAGGAAATCTGTTTCTTAAATCTGTTTTGAAATTTTCATACACGTTTTCACTTTCGTCCACGTTTTCTTCTTCCAGATTATCGTCTTCTTCCTTTGTCCTGCTCAAAGTGGAGATAACACTGCACACTGTCTAGAAACAAAGAAAAAAGGGTTCGCTTTAGCCAAATAACAAAAGACCTAAATCGCAATAAAACAACAACAACAACAACAACAACAACAACAACAACAAACAACAACAACAAACAACAACAAACAACAACAAACAACAACAACAAACAACAACAACAACAAACAACAAACAACAAACAACAAACAACAAACAACAACAACAAACAACAACAACAAACAACAACAAACAACAACAACAAACAACAACAACAACAAACAACAACAAACAACAACAACAACAACAACAACAACATTTGTTATATTGGAGTTCAGAGAAAGAGAAAGTGATCAAGTGGGAAATTATATTGTAAACCGTCCAAAATATATAAAACATAAATTTAGAGCTAACAAAAATTATAAAATATATTGTATGTTATATAAATTATATTGATTACAAAGAAGATTATAATAACAATAATGCTTGGCTTCGAGTCCGAAGATTAATGAGGAATGCAGTATTTTACGTGGCTACGCAGCCCTCAGCTGTGACTTGTTAATTTTGTCACATTTAGCTTAGGCATAACAATTGTCCGTCGGTGGTCGATTTAGATTTGTTTTTGCCATCGGCAGCGGATTTTCTTTTGGTCTCAAACGTGTATTCCGCGCCTGTCTCGTTCTGAAGCCTGTCTCGTTCTGAAGCCTGTCTCGTTCTGAAGCCTGTCTCGTTCTGAAGCCTTTCTCGTTCTGAAAGCCTGTCTCGTTCTGAAGCCTGTCTCGTTCTGAAGCCTGTCTCATTCTGAAGCCTGTCTCGTTCTGAAGCCTGTCTCGTTCTGAAGCCTGTCTCGTTCTGAAGCCTGTCTCGTTCTGAAGCCTGTCTCTTCTGAGTCAAGTTCCTCTTTTAGACATTGTGGTCTATAGGGCAGATGATGTAATGTCATCTGTTTCTGTAGCCTACGGTTAACGAGGGTGTCATGTGGCCAGCACAACTACTTTTCTCCAAATAATAAAGATCCAGAAATTAAAAATCAGAGTCCTCCACATCTCGTGCAGAAAAAGTCGTTGTCCTCAGGCGGTCTGTTCTCTTTACGTTTTCTGCAGCTGTCTTTAATAAAGACTTTCCTTTGTGTCTCAAATGTGTCTCTCGATCACTTCGTCTCTCTCCATATCTTTCAGAGGCCATCTGATGATATCAACTTCCCTCTATGCCAGTGATGGCGAAATGACACCTGAGTTGATCTTAGGGCTTAAAGGAGGATGGCGTAACAGAAGTTCCTCTGTAAAGAGTAACAATGTAGTCAATCTAAACTGACTCAACGATTAACTCCTTGCAACGGAAACTTGCTGTTCACAAATTATAATTAAAATTTACTTAATAATCAAAATATTACACTGCGGACAGACAAACGCACATCTTGAACACTTTTGTCTTGGTTCATTTATTTAAATTTCTAATAATAGAAATGTGGTTACTGAAAAGATACTATTTTTAATTACCAGATATTCATTTTTCAATGTCTGATTGTCTGGTAGATACTTGATGTTAGAAATATGCAATGTTGCTTTTGAGCAAGCGATGGCAGCGAGGACTGCTACGTGTAAGAACTCGTACTGACCCTGTTGATAGACACATGGAAACTGAGTAATTAACTAATAGTTCAGTCTTAATGCACACACATAGTTTGAATTTTTAACATTGCAAATACAAAGAATTACACTAATTTCACATCAACAGAAGAACAAAAGGAAATTTGAATTTAAATATATGGGTAACAAGGACTACTAATATTTCATTTTTATTTATTTTTTTTGAACTAATGTTTAGCTAACTGGTTTACATTAGCAGTATGCAACGTACCGCTGTTTGAACCATTAACAGTCGGTCTTGTCTAAGCTTGACAACACTAGAGAATATGTCAACTTGACCTGTTTGTTCAGCCTGCTGCAGGATATTTTGTAGACCTATGAATGTCCCGGTACGACCTACACCAGCGCTAAAAATAACAACAGAAAAGTCATAAACATAGACCGAGATAGATGGATAGAAAGATAGATAGATAGATATAGATAGATAGATAGATAGATAGATAGATAGATTGATAGATTGATAGATAGACAGATAGACATATAGATATATAGATATAGATAGATAGATAGATAGATTGATTGATAGACAGATAGATAGATAGATAGATAGAAAAAAGATGACATAACGATACATATATTCTTGCTACAATGATTGTCTGCGTCTTGTCTACCTAAATGTAAACGTTTTCTCTCGGCGATGTTTCACAAACCAGTTCCGTACCTGCAATGCACTACCAGTGGTGTACTCGTCTTCATAGCGGAGACTCTCTGTTCAAACTCAACTAGTGCCCAGGGAGACGTGGGTACACCGTGGTCAGGCCAAGAGATATAGTGGTACTGAGTCACTTTTTGTACCTCCTTATCCTAAAAGAACTCATAAGAATCAAGAACAGCTAGTTAATTAAGTGTAATGTAAGTTCGTAAGTTAATATAGCTTACATTTTTGTCTACCAAGAAATTGCATAAAGCGTAGAATGATATTGCCTTTTTTTTCTGTAACTAACAAATAGGTAACGAGTGCTATAGTTCTAACTGTCTACCTTGATAAGCTCCAAGTATCGCACAATGTAGTTGGTAAAGTTCTTAGAATGAGTTAATCGAACTTCTATTGTTCCATACTCTTTGGTCCCAGACTTTGGCCAGTATTGTTCACACTTTACCTAATTAAAATATATCAATCATTAAAAGCTACTGCAATATGCTGCTTTAGTAAATGTCCAGTATGTATGTCACTAATAATTTCTAACAGTACCTTTGAATCCTCAGCTAGATTGGTCAACATGACAACCTGTTCTATTTTTAGTTCCCATAACATCCGGATAAAGTCATTCAGACTGACAAAGTTGGGTCCTGATAATGAATGAATATTCATCTTTAATAACTGTGTATATTGTATAGCATAATATTTAATTATAAGTCCATTCTCAAAACGCGAATGGGGTTCACTAGATGTAAATTGATAAAAGTATTTAATTTTATATTATATTTATTTTTATATTCATTTTTTTTAAAATTATATTTGAATCTTTATTTATCAAAAAAGTGCAATACTTATTTTCCTCAAATTGTGCTATAATTTATACTTAATTAGATATATAAGACCTTGCTTCAAATTCCAGTGCAAACAGACGCATACTTAAACTTCATGACTGCAAACGTCAAGTATTACAATACTGTATTTCTGTATAAGCATATATTATTAAATACACCACACTTGTTTCGTTAATTTCACATATTATTTCACATAAATATAAAGTAACGTAAATTTTCATTTTAAGACCATGCGGTCTATAGATGATCATCTGTTTCTTTGGCCAACGATTAACGAGCAGGGTGTCATGTGGCCAGCACAACGACCAACGTCCTTTACTTTCCCCAGGCGCACATTAGAATCTTTTTTTAGAGTTAGTTGGACTTAAGGGCGCCCTAAAAATTACGAAGGTCAAATTCCCAGTCTTCATCGAGATTCAAGTCCACGACCCCAGGTTTGGAAGCCAAGCGCTAATCATTCAGCCATTACGCCTCCAAATAAACATATTTTAACATTTGCTGAATCAAAATCCTATTTTAAAGAAATGAGTTTTATATTTTATATCAGAAAATATTCTTATCATTATCATTAATTCTTGTCATTAATAATTTTTAAGAATTTATATTTTTTAAAATAAAATAATAAAATATTCACCTTGTGTTGCAATATATTTGTTTTGGTTTTGATGATCCTATTAAAAATAAAAATATCAGATATAAGAATAAGTATCCAATATAGAGATGAGAAATAGTATCGAATGTATGAAATATAGAGGCAAGAAATAGTATTAAATATATGAAATATAGAAGCAAGAAATAGTATTGAATATATGAAATATACAAGCAAGAAATAGTATTGAATATATGAAATATAGAAGCAACAAATAGTATCGAATATATTAAATATAGAAGCAAGAAATAGTATTGAATATATGAAATATAGAAGCAAGAAATAGTATCGAATATATGAACTATAGAAGCAAGACATAGTATCGAATGTGTGGAATATGGAAGCAAGACATAGTATCGAATGTGTGGAATATGGAAGCAAGACATAGTATCGAATGTGTGGAATATGGAAGCAAGACATAGTATCGATTGTGTGGAATATGGAAGCAAGACATAGTATCGAATGTGTGGAATATGGAAGCAAGACATAGTATCGAATGTGTGGAATATGGAAGCAAGACATAGTATCGAATGTGTGGAATATGGAAGCAAGACATAGTATCGAATGTGTGGAATATGGAAGCAAGACATAGTATCGAATGTGTGGAATATGGAAGCAAGACATAGTATCGAATGTGTGGAATATGGAAGCAAGACATAGTATCGAATGTGTGGAATATGGAAGCAAGACATAGTATCGAATGTGTGGAATATGGAAGCAAGACATAGTATCGAATGTGTGGAATATGGAAGCAAGACATAGTATCGAATGTGTGGAATATGGAAGCAAGACATAGTATCGAATGTGTGGAATATGAAAGCAAGACATAGTATCGATTGTGTGGAATATAGAGTCAAGAAGTATCACTGAAGTGTTCAGCCAACTATATCAGTCAATTATTTTTAGTCAAGCTAAAAAAAAATATTTTGATGAAATGCTGACTAGTTTCCTAATTGGTCAAACGTTTCTTTATCACTAGCCATTGCTAATGTTATAATCCAATTGAAACGAATTAAAGTCCGTGTGTTACAGTTACCTACCCTAACATAAGATGCATTGATATAGTCGTCCTCGACTTCATTTGTTATGGCCTGGAGATGGACGCGAGAATGATCGTCTGCCAAGAATTGCAAGAGTTAGGGCATAAGTAAAGGAATTATATAAAAAATGACATACATTATAATAGTCAAATTATATTTGTGTATTATATTTTATTATATATCTATTGTTAGTAATACTCAAATTATATTTTTGTATTATATTTTATTATATATCTACTGTTAGTAATACTCAAATTATATTTTTGTATTATATTTTATTATATATCATTTGTTAGTTATAATTGTTATAAATTAATTTAATTTAAATTATAATAATAATAAAAATCTTTATAGTTGGTGAATACATGTGTTTTACGCATTACAAAAAACAAAAACAATACATAATTAGAGAAAAAAATGTGTACGATAGCACACAAGGTATACGTTCATACCCATGTTTCTCTTTAACATTTCAATTCACAACAGTGAGTTACTTTACTCAACCATTTGAACAAAAGAATAAAAGAGTTCTTGTGTCTAGTTGTTTTGTGATCGGTGTCTTTGTATCTTCTTTGTGTTGGTAAATGTTAAAGATATCAGGCCATATTTTTACATTTCAAGTTACTTTATATGGCAGTCTGATACATACATGGAATAATGTTCTTGTAGCGATTCTTTCTGTTATTTTGTTCACTTAGTCCCACTTCAAAAGTAACATTGGCAGGTCCGGGAATTCTCTGGGAAATACACAAAATTCACATAATTTTACTGTATTGTGCATATGAATACATTTTGAATTGAAACCAAATATTTGATTTCAATCAATTTCTGTATGTTAACTCCAGAATTGGCTTGATCAGTCACACGAGATTCTGCCTCATTTTAAGACGAAACCATATGGTCGCATTCTTTAACTTGAGACAGTAGGAGCCATCTATATGCCAGTAAATGTCAGTTTTGGCTGACACATTTGCTACGCCGTCTTCGTTTTAAAACAAATTGCATTTGGTAGAAGTTAATTCAACAATGAATAGGTTTTAATATTGTTTAAGAAAATACAGCCATGATAAAATATCGATGTGAAATTATACCTTGAATTCGTCTTGGAAAAAATCACTGTTATGTGTGTTGATGTATGAACCCAGGTCTTTGACACTTATTAATTTTGGAAGTTGTTGGACTGGGACTATAACAAAAATAAATAAACAATGATTAATTTGTTAAATGCAGCATTACGATTTTTAATTGTATCTATTATAGGCGTAATTGATAAAACAATAATTCTAAGTGTTAAAATGATAAATCTATTGATAATAAAATACTTAATTACCATCTTTCATATTGGAATATGTTTTGTTTGAGTTAGTTCTGCCAAGATTTTCACATTGTGTATAGAGTTTTGACCTCGCCTCCTTGCTGTATTCAAACAAGAAATAAACACAGCACTTTATCGCTACCACTATCACTTGAGCAAATATTTATATGATTATTAAATTATAAAGAAATACGAAATGAACGCATAACTAGTCTAGTTATAAATAGTAGCATAAAACAAGCAATTTCTATGTTAATCAAACTAAAGCAAGATATAGGACTATAATCTCGTAATTAAAGGATGGCTGCCTGTTGAGCAGAGGCGGGAGGCAATGAGGCAAGATGCCCCGACGCTACCTTCATGGGGGCGTCACACACAGAGAGGAGACTATATATGTTCATGGTAAATGGGGTAGGGGGCGCCAATAAAGTACCTTGCCCCGGGAGCACGTTTCGCTCATTACGCCTCTACTGTTGAGGATGGCTGCCTGGTTGAATGGTATGCGCGCTAGACTGTTGTTTGGTTGTCTCGATGGTACCGAGTCAGTAACCTGTCCGCTGCCATCCTCCATTGTCCTGTACATTTGGCTTATGAAATAAGATTGTCTTCAGTTCTAAAGGAACATCCAAAACATGTCAAACAGAAGAGAATTAAAAGATGCCGTCACAGCGAAGACTTATCAAATGAATAGAACAGAGGCGTAGTTAGGGTGGATGGGGGAGGGGAACATTTGAAAATCCCCCCGGACCCTCACTTAAAGTGCCCCCCCCCAAATGAGTGTTTTTTACATTAAGTAATAATTATTACACAAAATGCATGGGCACCCTAAAAAGGTCAAGCCCCCGGGGGCCGCTAAATAATGAAAAATTCATAGCTACGCCACTGGATTAGGATTGAAGTTAACAGTTAAGTGTAAGCTATAAAAAGAGACAATTTGATTTGCTTGAAACTTAAACTACAGCCTAGAGATTCTCTTACTTGAAAAGTATCACCACAATGATGAGCCCTAACAGAAGAACGATACAAAGTAATAAGATCACAGTCAATGGAGAGTCTTCAGTTGGGATCCCTGCGGAATGGCAATATATGCATACATTGAAACACATAATAAATGAAAAACTGTCATGGAATCCACATATTGATGAAACTATAAAAAAAATCAAACAAAGCATTAGGGTTTATTAAAATAAATTTGTATCAATTAAATAACATCAAACTAAAACCTTGGTTAGGCCAATAATAGAATATGCATCCTCCGTTTGGGACCTCTCAACTCAAGAAAACATTAAGAAAGTGGAACAGACACAAAATAGAGCAGTGAGATTCATAACAAACGACTATTCACATTTGACTAGAGTAACACCTTTAGTAAAATCACTAAATTTAGAAAGCCTTCAGGACAGAAGACTCAAAAGTAAAGTGGCAATTATACATAAAACACTGAACCATAATCTTCAAATACAAAAAAAATCTAATAAAATACTCTGAAAGACACAAAGATAAAAGCACATTCCTCGTCCCATTTGCTAGGACAAATTTGTACAAATACTCCTTCTTCTCTAGTGCTATTAGAGCATGGAATGGGTTGCCTGAGCTAGCCAGGAAAACCAGTGACTTGGCAAAATTTAAGTCATTGGTTAATATGCATGACTAAATGCATGACGCGTAGGACGTAATCATCTTATTTTGTAGTAACGTCTGTATTATATAAGATAAGAAGAAGACATCAACGCTTGCATATGAATATTATGTAATATTTATTGCAAAATACATTTTAAAGAGCTGTAAGGGAAAGGGAAGATAGAGGTGTAGATTGTATAATGACTTATGAGCTAAAAAATAAATGTAACAAAATATATATACACTTTTTTCTTTAACGTTGTAAAATTACTTAACTTACTTTCCAAACAAAAAGGCTGTTTGTATCCTTCCACACATCCTACCAGACATTCACCAGTTCTGTGATCACATCGTGAGGCTGAATTATTTGTTGCGCAATGCAAACTACAATTTTTAGCACAGTTTTGACCATAAGTATTTCTTTTGCAAACTATAAGACAAAGAAATGATAAAACAAACCAAAAATAATTTGCTATAATACATTTCTATATGTATGGCCTAACCAAAACACTATATATTTGTATGAATTTTATACGGTTAGATAAACAATAGATCCAAAAATATTCTTTGATAAAACAAAAAAAAGAATTTTTAAAACTGTACAAAAATAAAGTCTAAAAACAAAAGGACAACACTTTTTGATTCTAACCACTCAGTCACACGCCCATTTTGTGTTTGAACTCCCTCTCTCTCTTTTAACTCATTAAATGTCTTTAATTTTATGCTCACAAAATCTATCTCTCTCTTATTCTCTCTTTCTTTCTCTCTCTCTATTTTTCTCTCCCCCCCTCTCTCTTTCTCTTTATTTCTTTATTTAGAATCACATTAATATCTTTAGTGGGAAGAGTGGTCGAGAGGCTAAGTAAGCTTGAACCTTGCATGGCTTGGCTAACTATGAAGGAGCTTGATGTTCAACACCCGATTAGATCAGAGTTTTGTTTACTGGGCTACTAACGGCAGAACGGAAAACCTTCTACCAGATAACCCCTCCAACCTCTATTCCACAAATAAGATTTCACAATTCTTTGAGCATGCTATAAACATGAAAATAGCTTTACATAAAAGCTCTATATATTAAGTTACTCGTGAAGACATTTTTAATTTTTTTGTTTTTCACTTTTCCCTGCATGATTAATAGACAGCTCATTAAAGACCTACCCGATATGCAAGTTAATCCCAGGAATCCATCTTTACATCCGTTAGAACAGGTGCCATCGACATGATCACATTTGTTACTCTCATTACAGTGAATACTACATTTATCAATACATTTCAGTCCATAGTATCCAGATGGACAGGCTAGAGAGAGAGACAAAGTTATAAAATAAATTCTTTATTTTATCATTACTTACATGTCAAGCCTCCATTTGTTTTCTAAAATGAGGATGTGGGTTATAGTTGAAGAATAAATTATCACTAAAACAAAGTATCAAGCATTTATTTACAAGTGAAGATTTCAAATAATTTACTTTAGGTTTAATTTCTTTGTATTGTAGTTTGTTCATATTCTTAGCAGGCCTGAAGAGAAACATCAGTGACCTCAGCTAGTGGAGTAGCTAGGTACTCGTTGTTCCGGGTTCAAGAATATGTTGGTAGACACCCCACACCCGAAATCGAAAAATTTAGTGTGTAGCGAATAAATTGATTAGTCTGTATTTTTACTAAAAAGACATTCAATAGAGGTAGTTTCACTCTCCTCATGTGGGCCCTGATTGGTCCCAAGCCCAAACGCAATGAAAACCACACTCGCGATGGTTGGTGCGTTAAATGGCTTTGGGGCTCTAATCGTCGAAGTTGCGGGTTCATTGAATCCCTGCGCAACATGGATTCAATGCCACTGACTACAACTCCTCCTGCATGTATGTCACCACAGCCGCATCATCAGGAAAAGCATGCATCTTACAACGGTAGCGATGCCATTGACCCCAAACTATATCGACACTTGTCTTTCCTTTGGATAGATTAGCTATGTGGAGAGAGGAGCAAATACTGTATGGGCGACTTTATCTAATGCCCAGGCATTCATTTCATTTCCATTAGATGGTCCACAGTTTCTTCATGAATGAAGAAAGACATTGTCACGAGTCGATTCTGTGACCTATTTCGACCAATTTCTAGAAGCGAGGTCAAACCAGTGCAAATGTCCAACGTAAACAAGTTAATTTTAGGTATCCAATCAAAGAAAGAGGTTAAAGGAAAAAAATAGCACACGTCAGCTTCTAGAAGGTCAAAGTTACTAAAATAATTAGGGGAGAAGTTTCCATGATTCTGGAATGTACGATTAAGAAAGGTATAAATTAGGGGAAAGTCAGTTAGACGGGGTCCTCGCTTAGTCCTCGCTTAGTAATGGTTATAAGTTTTGTGATATTAGCGGGTCCATTAATTAAAGTTTTATTAGTTGAAATTGAAGTTATACTAAGTGAAGTTTCGTGTATCTTTAAGTTTTATTTATGAAGTATCAAGTCAAGTTGTTATTGAATTGAGAAGTTAATTTTATGTGAAAGTTGAAGAAGTATTATTATAGAAGTTTGGAAGAAAATACAGAGAGATGTTTCTTCACTTCATTGAGTTATCAAGTTTGATAATATAATCCCCGACAAGTGTGATCGTCACAGACATAAATGGTATATGATATAATTCTATTCCTAGAATACAATTATCCTCGAGCCACTAGCTTTGTATTTATAGTTTTTCCATTCCAAAACCGCCAGCGTAATGAATGGGGCACGTCTCCTAACTTTTTCATAATTTAAAGCTTTGTTGTAATGAATATATTTTATGTTTTCTTACTTTCATTGCATAACGGATTCATATAACCTTCAGTACAGCCGCCATAACATTCGCCACTGACGTGGTGACATTGTGACCCGTTGCAAAACAGACTACAATTTTGACTGCAAGCAGCACCATATGTGCCACTTTCACAAACTGCAAGTAAATATAATTATTTTAAAGATAAGAATTATAGATCTGATGAAATATTAAAAGAGAAACATTGTATAAAAGATTAATGTAATACACATAGGAGATATACATAGTAGGTAATGGTATAAGAAAACATTTAGCTTAAAAGAAAAGAATAAAGGATATAAGATTCAGAAATATATATATATATATATATATATATATATATATATATATATATATATATATATATATATATATATATATATATATATATATATCAAGTTTTATAGCATTTATGTAACATAATAAAAAGTAAATATTCCCTTTCAGACCATACGATCAGACGGTCAGATGATGTTAAGGTCATCTGTTTCTTAGGCCAACGGTTATCGAGCAGGGTGTTATGTGGCCAGCACAACGACCAACCTCCTTTACTTGCCCCAACCTAAGTCAGGTACCCATTAGAGTTGGGTGGACTTAGGGGCGCCCTAAAAATCCTGAAATTCAAAATCCCAGTCTTCACCGGGATTCGAACCCGAGACTATTTTATTTCTTTTTTTAGAGCAACATAGAAATGATTACATTTATAGTTTAAAAGCCTAATTACAAAGTCATCACTAATTGTGTGCTCCGAAAATGATACCCACTAAAGCCCAAAATTCTTCCCCGCGGGCCACATCCGGCCCGCGACGCGGTTCTTTCCGGCCCGCTGACACTAAGTGTAGAACGTCCTCTCCCCTTTATTTTCAGAAGAAAAAAAAAGTTTGTTTAATGTCTCTTACCTACGTTAGGGCACATTCTCTCTGATGGATTGGTAGAATTGGTACTTTAACCTTTAAATGTGTAAGCTTATGAATGAGAGAGCTGAGGAAACTACAAGTGTACTCTGAATTTATAATCTACCAGAAAAAGTAAACGGACCTTTACTTTTTTTCGTGGAACATGGTATAAGTCCTGTTTAGCCAAAATATTTTATTTGTAAAGAAAATGAACAAGAAATTAACACTATAACACAAATATGACGGCATTCTTTGTTTCAGCAGCCTAGACATTGGAAGATAGATGGGAATATTTAGCTAAAAGAGACAAATAGAATGAGTCGATGATAAAGCTAGTTCAAAGCTGCTCACATTTTAAGTAGACAAATAAAGCCTGTTTCCTACGTTTGAAAACTTAACTTTCAGATATCTCATTAATTAATGTAAATACTAGATCCACTGGTTTCTAAAAATAAATGTTTCTGGTCAATTTCAATTCGTTTTTGTATCTTTTCGGTGATGTGGCCCGCGACATGAGTGTTTGAAATTAAAATGGCCCGCACATCGCAGCACTAAGCTATATGAACAAAATATTTTCAGGCCACTATCAATTAGATCTATAACTATAATCATACAAAAATATTCTCTACCTTGCACACGTTTTCTCTAGATTTGATTGTACAAATAACGCTGGTATAGTTAGAAACAATAGAAATAAATATATCTCAATCTCAATCTCTTGCGTATTATAAGAGGTACAATTGTACATCTTATCTTATCTTATATAATACAGACGTTACTTCAAAAAAAGATGATTACGTCCTAAGCGTCATGGATTTAGTCATGCTTAGTAACCAATGATCTAAATTCAGCCAAGTCACTGGTTTTCTTGGCTGGCTCAGGCAACCCATTCCATGCTCTAATAGCACTAGGGAAGTAGCATTTGTACAAATTTGTCCTAGCAAATGGGACGAGGAATGTGCCTTTATTTTTGTGTCTTTCAGAGTATTTTATTAAATTTTGTTTTTTTATTATTTGAAGATTATGGTTCAGTGTTTTATGTATAATTGCTATTTTATTTTTCAGTCTTCTAAATTTAGTGATTTTACTAAAGTTATTACTCTAGTCAAATGTAAATATTCGTTTGTTATGAATCTCGCTGCTCTAATTTGTGTTTGTTCAAGTTTCTTAATGTTTTCTTGAGTTGAGGGGTCCCAAACAAGGGATGCTTTATTCTATTAATGGCCTAACCAAGTTTAAATAACATTTTAGTTTTGTTCTAATCTGTTTATAGAAATTTCTTTTAATAAACCCTAATGCTTTATTTGATTTTTTTGAGAGCCTCATCAATATAGGGATTCCATGACAATTTTTCATTGATTATAACACCTAGGTATTTTGAGTTTTTAGTCTGTGTTACTGGTTTACCATGAATAAGATAAATGGAATTAAATTGTTTTATTTTTGTTCTTACTTTTAATAAGATGACTCAGAGGACTGTAACGCATTTAAAATAAAACAATGATCGCATTATTGCTCTATTGCTATGCCATGCCAATTGACTTAAGTACTCAAACAAGATACAATAATGTGGCTTTGATTTAACGTAATAGCATTTTATAATATTTTTATGAATTGTCAAAAAAAGTTTACATGCCTTTTATATAAAAGCAAAAAAAAAAGGAATAAAAAAACTGAGCATAACCGGATTAAATATAGTCCTAAAAGTAATCTTTTGTTTTGTTTTGCAATGGCTTTATGAGATTAACTCAAGTCTTATGAACTAAAGGATTATTAAGAAAGTTCTATAGAATAAATTTAGAAAGGATCCCAACAACAGAGCTAGGCATGCTTTGGAGTGAAACACACAGGGCACAAGACATAGAGGAAGAACTAGAAGAACCTTGCGACGCAGTGAAACTAGATGAAGCTGAAATGACAAGAAAGAGCTGGGAAGCCATTAAAAAATTAGCTGTAGACCGTAGAGAGTGGTGCGTTTTAAATGAGGTTTTAAGTTCTAGGAGGAACGCAAAGAAAAGAGGTATGATGAGGATAAAACAAACGTACTCTCTTCACAGTTAGGTGGCTTGTGTCCCTCTTTGCAGCCTCCATAACAGTCTCCTGTCTCTTGTACACATATTTGTCCAGCACAATTTTGACTGCAACTTTTGTTACAAAACTCACCAAAGTGTCCTGGCTCGCATCCTAAAGTAGATCAAAAGTAATGCGATGAAAATTGGAAATAATTAAAAAAAACATGTTACAAAATAATTTTGCTAAATTTTGCTAATTAAAAGCAAGTTAAAATCTCTTGTCTGCTCCCGTGCCTTTCACACACGATTCTTAAAACCTGCACCCGTTAAACCACTCTTATATTTGATCTGAACGAAGTGGACGTCTCTTTTCCATTAGGACTAAAACAGAAAGATTTTAATATTCCTTCATCCCACTTTTGGTCCGAGTGTTGCAATGTCCTCATTAAAAAGTGCATATAAATCTAATTCCTAAAGCGCTGGTTGTGAGTGTGTACTTCTTTCGTGTGAGAATGGTGTCTGTATTTGCATATATATTGTTATTGATTACAGTAGTTACGCTGAGGTGGTCACTTGTAGTCAAACTGAATTTCCATTTGATAGGACCAATTAAAATTATCTTATCTTATCTTAAAACGTGCTTTTTTTTTGTAGTTCAATGTGGTCATAGCAATTCATTGTTGATCACTTCAGCTGACAGCAGTACATTGAAAAACTAGATTAAATGAAATACTAGAAATATCTCAGCTCTCAAAACATAGTCAAACTAACTGGTTTTCCATTTAATTGGATCAATACAAATTCTTATCTCATCTTATTCCAAAATATCTATTCTAATTCAGTGAAATGATTGTAATTAGTTAATAAATAAAATACGATACATATAGCTAAAAATATGGTAATATTTTACCCTTGTCACATTGTCCAGTAAGGTAGTTGCAACTTCTGTTTCTACACGAATTACTGCATTGCTGTGTACAGTTCTCTCCCCAAGTTTCAAGGTCGCAATCTATTTTTAAAAAAATTAGTAAAATGTTGAATTTTTAACATTGTCAAATCACATATATGAAAGCTAATCAATAAATAAAAAAACTTTTTGGTGTTACCGGTTTACCGATTACGTAAATTATAATTAAGCGAAGATCTAATTAAACTAAAAATTTTCCAAAGTAGGCGAATTTTTATTTTTAAACTCCTTATCCAAAATAACTTTTCATTTTGGTTTTATAAACTTCATTTCCTATTATCTATGGAAGGAATATATTTCCATTTCACTCTGTGGAAGTCAGATCATAGCATGTGAAATACAATATGAGCAGAAGTGATCACTTCGTGAGGGACATAGACAATAATTACGGAGAGAGAGTTTATAAAGTATACAAATATGTTCTACTTTTCAGCAGTGTAGTATTTACATTCTTAGTTCTTTCTCTAGTATTTCTCTTTATTATTTAATTTACATTGTTATTTTTTTTGAAATAGTTTTTTTTTTAGCATTTAGTTCAGACTCTCAAATCTTACCATTCTTTGTCTTTCTTACTGAATGTTATTACTTCAAGACAAAAAGCTAGGTTTAACGTTTAGTGAGGAAATATCCCAATAATAAAAATAAATAACATGTAAGTCTATAAAGTTCTTTCCTGTTTGTATTGACCACTAAAACGAGTTGTTTTTTTTTGGTGAATTTTGTATTGTCTCCACAATCAGGTCGCTAAAATATATTTTGAATAGCACAACTTAGATCCACTAAATCTTATCTTCCTATCTTATAAGAAAAAGACGTTACTTCAAAAAAGAAGTTTACGTCCTACGGGTGTTCCAAGGTCAATTTAGTTAACCAATCACTTAAATTCCCTCCAAGTCGTTGGATTTCCCGGCTGGCTCAGCAAACCATTCTATGCTCTAATAGCACTAGGAAAGAAGGAGTATTTGTACCATTTGTCTTAGCATATGTAAAGGAGGAATGTGCCTTTATCTTTGTGTCTTTCTAAGTAAAACATTGCGCTGAATATATTTTTCTAACTTCAGTGCGTTCAATCTCTGTTCATTAAAATAAGTAATCCAATGATTAATCAACAATACACTATAATCCTCTTACAAACGAACAATAAAATATAATCCTATGACAATTGAGCAATAAAATATAATCGTATAACAAAAAAAAACAATAAAAATAAGAAATCCTATGACAAATGCACTATAAAATATAATTCTATAATGAGTGAACAATAAAATATAATTCTATGACTAATTAACAATAAAAAAAGTAGTCCTATGACAAATTAAAAAAAAAATATAATCCTACGACTAATCAACAATAAAATAAAATCCTATGAAAAATGAACAATACGATATAATCCTATGACTAATTAACAATAAAATAAGTAATCTTATGACAAGTCATAATCAACAATAAATATCAATCACTTGTACAATGCAGGTGATAAATTATATTCCATCGAAGAATAAGCACACTGAATAATCTATTTGGAACAATGACCCCGATAACAATGTTATTTAACAATTCGTTATATAGTATTGGACTATGATTTGTTTTTCTGGTTTGTTTAATTTCACTGTTAGTAAATGCAAAAAAAATATTTTTTAAGGTCTACCTTGACTTTCAATCTCGTTTTTGTTAAGAATCATCTTCTTTGTACGGTTTCAAAGTGACCTCATAATTCTGTGTGATGTCAAGCGTGAGCTATGCACACGAAAGTGACTACCATATTTAATTGATATCACAAGGTAAAAGTAAAGACCACATTAAGTATTGCCAAACCTTCCAAAGTAATGGTCTTTGAAATAAAAATAGGGAAGTGGGCCTCGGAATGTTAATGGAATATTAGAAATCATAGATGGATGCCTGGTCGTGCGGTATGCGCGCCGGACTTTCGTTCGGACTTCTTGATGGTCCCGGATTCTGACACTTCCCTCTGCCCTCTGTCATTCCTCGTCGTCCTGCAGGATTTGGACTAGGAAATAGACAATCTTCAACTCTGAAGGAACATCCGAAACATGTCAAACCAAAAATAGATAAACTTCTTTTTATCGTTATGAAATATTTGAGATAGCTGTGTGCGTGAGAGACAAAAATGTTAAAAAGACATTGTGAAATGTATCACATACTTTCATTACAAAGTGGAGGTCTATATCCAGGTTTACATCCTTTAAGACATGATCCACTGCGCTGATCACATTGTGAAGTCTTGCAGTTCGAACTGCAGTGATCATTACACCTATTTCCCCAAAAACCTTCAACGCACTCTGTAACAAATAAATATATAAATATGTATATAAGTAACTATATAAATATAAAATATATATAATTGGCATGGGCTTTTGGATGAATTTAATTCGATTCAATTAACTATTTAATTAATTAGTAATGAAGTGGTCAGGTCTAGAGTGTTCTAAAGCGACCATAGACTAGTGGACAGTCCAGGTTGGGAAACACACACACACAGGTAGATTACAAATTAAACAAATCAAAATAAAATGAACACAATGAGAAAGGGAATGGGATGGCAATGGTGGGGGTGGACCATTGTAACATTGAAATTAATTTCAGGATGTATGTATGTAAGTTAAGTGGGATTAAGAATTGGTTAGTAAAACTTCCCATCGAAGGCTCCTAGCTTTTCAGGTGACGTGATGACGTGACCTCACCTGCACTAGCAGAGCGCGCCCGGTCACTGTCCCTCTCTCTCTCTCTCCTCTTTTAGTGAATCTTAGATCTACGTAATATAGATCTAGATTGTTTTCTACAAATTATTTTTGGAATAATATTAATGTTTAGATGGTATTTTATCTTTTTAATTGGGGAATTTTATTTAATATATTATTAATTAATCATACGACTCTTAAGAAAAAACGAGGGCAGAAAAAATGTATTTAAAATAAACCAAACAGTTAACACAAGCTTAGATTTTTATATATTTTTTTTTTTTAGCAAAGTATGACTCTCCAATTACATCATTAGATCACGTCCAAGCATGTGGAAATAAAATTACATTATGAAATCACGTCAAAGCGTTCGAATCTAAAATGACACCATGAGATTCCATCAATACATGTGCAAATAAAGTGACGCCAAAGCATGTGGAAATAAAATAACAGTATGCCAAGGTTATAACTTCAATGAAATAAGAATCCCGAACAATCTCAGTCTAGAACAATGCAAAACTGAGTCCTTAATGATAAGAAAAAAACAACAAGACTTGATTTGTTGAATAAACTTGGATTAACATGGTAGCAATATAAAACATCGAAAAACTTACTATTTAAGCAAGAACCGTCAAATCTACTACAGTTTTTTTTCTTGCAATTTGCGTTGCATTCTTCTGAGCAATTCAGTCCCCATTTTGTATCATCACATGCTAGACAAAAATGTACAATTTATAAATAGTCAATCTATCTAAATAATTTGTTTGCTGGCCTATAAAACTGTATACGAAACCCCAGTTGCTTGAGATTTCAAATGCAAGGTGTTGTGTTAATCGGTGAAATCCATTAATATGTAAAGCAATAACATCGATTTTGGTTCTGCAAGGTTGTCATTGCCGGAAGTGGTAATGAATGTAAGCACTCCACTACCTATAAAATGCTTCCTAACGGCATGCATCTCACATAGCTTCTGACAATCAGTCCAACTCCTGGCCTTCACGTATGGCTCAGATATTGAGTCCGGCGGAACTGTTCTCACTAACAAGAGAAGGGGCAAAGGCGAGTAGCTGGTGCTTTAACCAATAAGCTTCGGGCAGTAGGGGCTCGCTAGCCTTGGCTGGCTACCCACCTAGGAGAAGGAAAACTCTGAATTCAAACCTCTGTTGCCTTGCAGCTATACCCAATCATGGGAAAGGCTTCGGGAGTCAACCCTGAGGAAAAATCAGGAGCTGGCGACCCTAAGGCAGTTTGTAGCACCAAGTGCTACACTCTGGCAGAACCTGCGACGCCGCTGACCCCAAACTATATCGGCACTGCCGTTTCTTTGGATACATCAGCTGCGTGGAGGAGGGGGAACTGATGTGTGGGCGACATCGTTCCGACCACAGCTAATGCCCAGGCATTCATCTCATTTTCATAAGATGATCCATAGTCGCTTTGCGACTGAAGGTGGCCATAACATCGATTTCAAGTGTTAAAGAAAATAGTTTTTCTCGAGACTGTGTTGATCAATGAATTAAATGTTGTTGAACTATGAGTTTGACTATTTTTAGTAAATAATTATGGTAATAAAGTCATTGCTCAACTATTTTTACAAAGTTTTGTCTGTCTGTCTGTTAATATTTTTGATATCTTTATTTCTCTCACTCCAGATCAAGTTGAAAGTTTGCACAATTATTTCTGGTATCTGACATAACAAGAATCAATTAGTTTTTCAATTAATTAATGGTAATTAATTAGTTTGTTTGGTATAAATCGAGGGAAAGAAATTGTACCAGAAAGATAGGACGGTATAAGTTAAATTAGGCTTTTATAAAAGCTTGTATTTTCATAAGCTCTTCTCTAGAACATTTGAGAAGGCGTAACCCTTAATTTCGAATTCAAGATGAACAACTTAAAAAAAAATACATTTCAAAAGCTATCTCGGTAACCTGCCATTCTCCCCCCCCCCCCACACACACACACCATTTTCCCTGCTACTAGTCTAGACAAGTGATAGGATAATAGAGTAGGAGAAACCTAAAAGCATAAAACTGCGCTATTAAAAAACTATTGGTAAAAAAAATATTTCTTTGTTAATTTGGATCTATTTGAAATTTAATTATTACCATCCAAACTAATTACACTAAACAAAATTTTTTTTTTAATATATATTTTTTTTTGTAAAAAAAAAATAAATCAAAATTAAATAATATTGTTTTAGACTTGTGTTATTAGCTCAATAATTTAAACAATTTACGTTTATCACAAGTGCCTAAGTAAGTTCCATTTTGACTACATTCAAGACATTCACCAGTCTTTGGATTACATTCATTGTTCTTGCAGTTGCTGGAGCATTGCTTGGTGCAGTTAATACCATACTCTCCAATATTACATGCTGGAAAATAGTTTTAAAAAAAGAAAGGTACTTTAAGTTAAATAATTAAAAAAACATGATAAGTTAATAATGTAGTCGTTAAATCTAAAACAACTTAAGCAGTTTGGAGTAGAGCTAGATTTAAGCATGTGAAGGTTGAATTTTTGTGAAGCTCCTAAACTTTTTTGAAAACTTTTTAAAAAATGCTATGATAATATCTAAAAGAATGCTAACTTATAAAAGAAAGAGAGTACTTGTAAATCAAATTATTTAAAATTTAAAACAACATTATTTCATATGTATAATCTAGAAAATTTTTTTTTTTTTTATGGTTTACGCAACCAAGTAAATCCGAAGTATATTTCGAATACACTATATGTGGATATTTTTGTTTTAATCACGAGAGTACTATACTGGACATTGTGTTCCTCACCTTTGTCAGTCTTGTTGGTCAGAAGTTAATGACAGTTATTGTATGCTACTACCAAGTTTGATGTTTATAAACAGTTTCTACAGTCAAGTAAAGATGGAGGTCGGAGAAATGTTTCTCATGGAAATCAAAGATGTTTCAAAGATTAAGACAGGCTAACAAGTATAAAATGGAAGTGGTTCTAGCAGTGATAGTGAAATAGACTTAATGTCTGATGATGAAAAGTATCAGGTCGGAACAAATGTGATCGAAACAAAACTTATAAAAGCTGTAAAGGGTACTATCCAAAGGGTATTACTGAACATGTCTCTAAACAAACATAACTATAAGGTCAGTATTATCAGTCTAAGAAACATTCTAGTTATGAATTAGTTCCAGATCGTGATACAGCAAACGCCATAAATTTACCATTTAATTTGAAGTTGGAAGGAACTTAAAGATAGATTTAGGAAGATACGTTTGGTAAGATACGCCCAAGTGTTGAAGGAAGATCACTTGGTATTGGTAATCTGGCGGATGTATCAATGACAGTTAAAATGTTTGGACAATTTGGGGGCAGAGAAATATAGTGGTTGTTCTTCATCGTTTGAACCAGTGATTCCCGAAGTTATCTATGTAGACCCCCAGTGGTTCACGGAGACTTCCAAAGGGTTTATGAAAGTGACAAATAAATTAGGGGTCTATGAGATGTCCATAGGTGTCTACGATAATGGATACCTTAAGCAGGTGGAGACTTCACAATTTTCACATCCCATTTTTGTAATTATTTCATACACTAATATACAATTTGTACCTTGCTTAATCCTTTAAATACTTATCTTGTTTATCAAACAAAAAATATTGTTACATTTCATTTCAATACTTATTTGAATAGCTTACTTTTATCTCCATGTATCTAATATTTAAGAAAAAGAAATGTGGATTGTACAGCATTGATTATTTCAAATAGGGATTCATTCCTTTCTTGACAAACAAGCGGTTGCCTAAGTGTATTTCTATGACGATATTTAACTATTTATGTTGGACGATCATTAAAGATGATGCAACCCTGATAAAAAGATAGGCACATATAGCTGCGAGGTAGCAGAGGTTTGAATTTAGTTTTTCCCTTCTGCTAGGTGGGTTGGAAGCCTAGGCTAATGAGCCCCTCCTGTCCAAAGCTTACTGGTTTAGGTGCAAGTCATTTGACTTTGCCCCTTTTCCTGTAAGTAAAAACAGTTCCTCGAATATAGTCTTTGAGCCACACAGATCAAGAAATACACTTGAAACTGCTTTTTCGAAAACTTTTACAATGATACTTAAGCCAATCAATTAACAATTAATGTTTGAAGGACTACTTCATATAAAAACAAATCACTATATATAAAAAAAAATATCTGTAGCAATAGGTCATGTATTTGCAAAAAACAATTCACATGTATTTGATGATTCCAGTAATGTATGTTGCTCTTTTAATAGGCTTAAATTTGAAATTAAATATCAATAAAAAAAAAATTATCTCTTTAACTTTCCATGTAGCTTTAAATTACTTTTTCCCTCTTCGACTCATGACAGTTAGAAATTTAAAAAAAATGGATTTGATGAATTTGTAAAAATGCAATATAAATTAAGCAGGGGGTCTACCGAAAACCAGAAAACACGGCAAAGGGATCTATGAGACAAAACATTTTTTTATGAACCACTGGTTTGAGCGCAGTGAGAATATGATGGCACTATACATAATACAAATATATGGGACATTATTTAGATTTTTTTTGACATTGGTAAACTTTATTTGTTGGGAATATGTTGCTTATGTTAGAATCTATTCGTATCTTGTAGACATGTAATTAATTGTATGGATCATGATACATATATTAAGTAAATTAGTGATTTAGGTGAATGTATAACTTTCCCGTCATATTAAGGTAACCTAAGTATTATGACTTGGTATTTCCATTTATAAAGGTATGAAAGAAGAAAAGATCCGTAAGAATTAATTGGAGTGAAGAGTGTATTGTTTCACTAAAAAAGATACAAGCTTATTTGTGTGATTAAACCTATTCTTAGATTGCCTTATCCTTTTCTTTCATTCTTTATACAGACAGATGCGTCAGCAAAAGGCTTATTGGGCATTCATAGTCAAATGAGAGATAGCATCTAGTAAAGTTTGTCAATAGGAAGTTGTTGTCACGTGAACAGAAATATTCTATCCTTGAAAGGGAAAGCTTGGTGATAGTGTTGTCCATCAAAAAGCTATATCGTTATTTAGCAAGAGGGAAGTTTCCTCTTCAAACATATAGTAAAGCAAATGTTATGTATAGGAAATAGAAACGACTGCAATCAAAGAATAACCAGATGCCGTTAAAATGTACACAATTATAACTTAAATTCTGTTGAGTTCAAATTGAAGAAAATGTATATGCAAGATGTGTTATAAGACTTTGTGTAAATTAATATATATATATATATATATATATATATATATATATATATATATATATATATATATTATATATATATATATATATATATATATATTAGGGGTGCACCGGATAGTCCCTCCGGCTCCGGCTTCTGGCGAATATCCGGCATTTTTTACTATCCGGTGCTATCCGGCTCCGGTCGGATATCACTACCGGATAGTAAACCGGATAGTAAAAATACACCTATTTAATATGCATAAAGTGGACCTCGTTCCATTACTGTCTGTTATAGAATGTATTAATGTTTATATGAAAACAAAATAATGTGCTTAAAAATAGAGCCATTATACATATGCACCAAACATCGTTTATTATAAAGACAAGGCATGTTAATAACTTAATATAAATAGAGATGAAACTTTACATCATAAATGCGCTTTACATACAGAGATGCAATGGCTGGCACTTTTTTCAATTTGTCTTGACCTTTGAGTAAGTTAGTTAACATGTTAAAATGTTACATTCCTTGACTACGTCATGCTGACCAGACATCTGTCTAGCTGTGCGGGTATATCTCCAGAGGTAGAGATGAACAACTCCCACCCCCTTTTATTTGTTTAGTCCATCACATTGAGTTTTTTATAGGCAGGTAACCACAAGTTAAATACGATGGACGTAGGTTTAATGTCAGCGTACAGACACTCTCTAGTGGTCACACCTTTCGAGGGAACTGAGTTTGTTTACTTAGTAGTTAATCTCTATTTGGGGGGGGGGGCTGGACTACAGGAGCCACACCTCTAAGGTAACCAGGTATATTTCTAGATGAACAACGCCCTCCCCCTTTTATTTGTTTAGCCCATCACATTGAGTTCATTGATTGACAGGTGACCCCAAGTCAGATACGATGGACGTAAGCACTCTCTAGAGGTCACACGAGGGAACTAGGTTTGTTATTGGGGGGGGGGACTAGACTTTACATTATAAATTCGTATTACATACGTAGCAGCGATGTCTGGCACACTGGCTTGTCTTGACCTTTGAGTGGTCTAGTAAACATGTCATATTCCTTAACTAAGTCACGCTGATAATCTGTCTAGATGTGCGGGTATATCTCCAGAGGTAGAGATGAGCTACCCCAACCTCCTATTGTTTGTTTAGTCCATAACATTGTGTTCACAAGCCAAATCTCTATAAGGTTAATTTGGTATGAGTTAGTTTATTATGAGATAGGTTGTCAATCAAGGGTCTGGACCACAAACCACACCTTTTATACTATTGGACGGGTAATAAGTTTGTTTACTTTGAGTTAAGTCTCACGTATGAGTTAGCACTACAAGCCAAACAGACACTGACCAAGGGTATCTTTAAAGGGAGGGCTCAAGAGACTCAACACCCCCAACTTCTTATTTGTTTAATCCATGACAATGTATTGATAGAGAATATAGACATTGACCATTCTTAAGCCAGAATGGATTAACGCAAATTGTTAAGACATATTGAGACTGTCTCTAGAGGTCACTAGATGGTGACACTAAGTTTGTTTACTTGGAGAGAAATGTCATTTAGGGCGCTGAACACACGTTCGTTGCACAATAAAATAAAACAAATATGTGCATGTTTGCGTGTATGTATTTTTCCCCTTGTATTAAAACCTTTAGAAAGAAAACCAATTTCATTGTTTAATTCTATTGACTTAATATATAAAGGAAAACCTTACAATTAAATTTAACATCGCATAAAATAAATTGATCTAAAGCACCACAATTAGATCTAGCAAACAAAGAAAAATATGCTGGAATGTTTAGAAACACTTGACCTCTGTAACTAAGGTACAGAGATAATTTATCTATATGCTTGACTGATCATGCCAATGTGTTCTCTTTTTTCGCCTGCACACTAAACACTATTGCGTATGCCAAAGGAAAAAAAACGCGTGAAGGTCAACACCATCAACTAAACATACTACATGTATATTCTCACTGCGTCTATCTGACCAGGTTGTTACAATCCGTCGAACACAAAGTCTTTTTATGTTTTTTTTTGGTAGGGAGGGTGTGGGTGATTTTGTTTCTTTTATAGTTGGTTTTCCTAATTCTCTTAGATCTATATAACAGTAGATCTAAACATTGATAACAATAATAGGCCTACAGATTACAATTAAATCTATGCTTCGCAACATTTAAAGCTCAGGCTATGAGTAGGTATAATAGATGTTCCTGCTGTTAATAAAATATCGTTTGCCGCAAATGGATTAATAAATATATGACCTACTACGCTTCAGATTCCAACTATTAACTAACAGCTATCAGTATTAAGCCCTTAAAGCCAGAACCAGAAGCAGTCTTTGGACTTAAAATTACAAGTCTGATGACCAGTTGTTGGTCAGAAATTATTGAACACATACATCCAACCACAATACAAGCCAGATGAGAGAATTACATTAGTAACTAGTTGAATAAATACTAACATATTTTACATTGACCCTCCAACACACAGCCTTTATAGTAGGTGGCCTCGTACATACACACAGACACGCTCATGCTACACAGATTAATTTATGTTTATAAATACTGTTAATCTTTAATAAATCAATCAGCAAAAGAGTTTAAAACAATAAGGTATATAAAAGGAAAAAAATAATACCAAGAAATATAGGTATGTTATTTAACAGTTTCGTAAAATGCTCAGCAATACAAGCTATTTACAAAACACTTAGGTATTCGGCTCCGGCTCCGGCACCGGCCGAATATCAAATTTTACTATCCGGTCATATCCGGCTCCGGCCGGATATCAAAAAGTACTATCCGGTGCACCCCTAATATATATATATATATACTATATAAAGCAGAATGTTTGGCGTATGTATGTATGTATCTATTATATAAAGCAGAATGTTTTGCGTATGTATGTATGTCTGTTGTATGTATCTATTATATAAAGCAGAATGTTTGGCGTATGTATGTATGTCTGTATGTATGTATCTATTATATAAAGCAGAATGTTTTGCGTATGTATGCATGTCTGTATGTATGTATTTATTATATAAAGCAGAATGTTTGGCGTATGTATGTATGTCCCCGTATAGAAATAAAAACCGCTTGACCAATCTTGATAATGTTCCTTGGGTACCAACTTAGACCGTAGTGTATGTATTGTGGCCCTAAAACAAACTTAAGACCCTAAAAAAAGACCAACTCTATTACAGCTATAGTATTTTATGGATCTAGGCCATGTTTATAATGTTGACATGAGAAAAGATCGAAAGGATTTATATCTAGATCTAATTTTAAGAACTAAATATTTTTTTTGACACATGAAAATACAAAATTTAGTTTATTGATTTCATTATTTAATAACATTTACCTTCAAATTTGTGTTTCAAAAGCATTTTACATGAATTCGTGATTTATATCTGCGAATGTAGATATCCCGATGCACATTCTTTCATTAGACATTACCGAATGGTTGCACATTAATACAGCTCTCTACTGAGTCTATTCCTAGGTCTAAAACTCTTATTGAACTTATTGAACAACGCCAAATTTTTTAAATTTTTTATATATCAACTCATTCTGTTTGTCTGTCTGTCTGGCCAAAAGTTTGTATACATTATTTCTCCCACACCCAAACTTGGAACAAGCTGAAATTTTGCACAATTATTTCTTTTACCTGAGAAGACAAGAGGCAATTAAAAAATTAACCAAGTAGTTGATTAACTATTGATAATTAATTATTTATCTATTTATATAATAATAGAGAGAGAGAGAGAGAGAGAGAGAGAGAGTGAGAGAGAGAGAGTGAGAGAGAGAAATAGTAAGAGAGAGGGAGAGATAAGAATCAGTCCAACGAGATTTAAATTACATACTCATTTGCTCATTATCTTTCATTCTCTGTCGCTTATCTATGAGAATTTAAACAAAAGAAGACATAACAAATAATACTTATAGAATTACATACGTAGATCACAAGATGGAGGATTTGTAAAACCCAGACATAAATTGACACATCGTCCATCTTCAACATGGCATTCATTAGGACAAGGTTGAGTGCAATTAGCACAAGATAATCCCCAGGTACCAGGTGGACATTCTAGAAAACGAAAATATATGACAGAAGTTGATAATAGTCAATATAAGTAGCGAGAAGTGGAAATAGTGATTATTTTTCCAAATTAACTTCTTAGTGTAGCGTACATTTATACAAATGTTGTCACTTACCTCCATAAACTTCCACTTCGCAAATATTTAGGACACTTGCTCTAGTTATGGTTACATTGGAGACAACATTTTTTTTTGGATCTAATATTCTATATATTTTACTTTTATTTTTAACAGTGTTATTGAAAGTAAATGACCTATCAGTCTTCGGAAAAGCAGTTAATGTGAATCCATTAAAATTATCAGCTTCTAGAAAAGGGAAAGAAAAAAAAATGATAAGAATAACACATTGTGTACATTTATCTTCACATTACGTTACAGTAAAAAGAAAATTTTTCTTTATTTTTTTTTATTGACTAAGATAAAAGCAACAGCATGGCGATTGTTAAGATGACTTCTGCATGTTGTATTATTTGTTGAAATTTGAGAGTGCTTACAAGAATGTGTATTTTCTCGACTACTTTCAGAGTTTAATTGTAGTGGAATCTCAACAAATCTAATTGTTCTTTATCTGCTGAAAATCTAAAGCAAACATTGATATTTTTAATATTAATATTATTATTTTTTTTATATATTAAGATATACATTGACTGTTTTTGTTTTGAATATTTAATTTTTTTTAAACTTTTGCCACTGCTATAAAATTGATATTTCTAAATAGTCAATAAAAGCTCTACAAAACTAATTGCGACTTTTCCACTTTTAAGGACTGCTAAAGATTATTATTCAGTCTTATTTTCATTGTATAAATGTGAGGACAAATAATCTGATAATCAAATCATTGCAGAGTCACATATATACAAAAGAGAACATGACAATATATAAAACTGTACAAGAATATATTTCTTTATCACAAACCTATTTTCAATCAGCATTATTTTAAACATGGCCGTTATTTACAATATCGAGTATCACGGATGTAAACGGCACAGAGGCAAGATGTCCACATTCATATTTGTATAGTGCATAAACTACATTAATAATTTAAATGATAATGTATCTCAATTTGTCTTATCTTAACTAACAACGAAATAAAATTACCTGCTCTGTCATATAAGACATATTTAGTGACCAAACGGGGAGGAAACTCTACACTCCAGAAAGCAATACTTTTGTCGTTTTTAGTTGTGTGAGCACAACTTTTTTGTGTGATATTTGTTTCTTTGGGTTTCCCATCAACGGCGTTGGAACTTTGTGTGTATTCCACAGTATACTTTACACTCGTGTAGCTACCCGATTGAATTGTGTTTTGTTTTAAAGCAGCATTTTGACCTAGTAGGGAACATATATTGAAAACATTATGATACCGACAAATGCCTTTATTTAAAATAACAAAATACCTCCCAAAATCTCTATTGCGAATATTCAAAATCAAAGACTTTATACTTAACCTAAATAAAGACTTAACATTGTAAATTTTTTTTTTTGGAAATATTGTAATATTTCACACAAAACACATTAAATCTCAAGCAGCATATTTGTTTTTTTATCTAGCTGCTTTATTGTCCATGGTAGACTTGTAGAATGTTTCAACGTTTCATTTACAATATTGACAGTGGCATGACGTAATGACGTATTGGCTATATTATATTTCTAAAGTTTTCATCTCATACACATCATATAATGTTTTACGTTTTTATTTTGATAAAATTCAATTTTTTTAATGACTAAAAGTAGATATTTCAGTATTTATTTCCAGGTTTGAGACTTTGGAGCTTAAAAATAGTAATACAGATTTTCTTCAATTTTTCTTTCATTAACTATTTTAACAAAGTTCTGCTATTATGTAGATTTATTGTTATTTTGTATCCACTGTTTAAGTTCCAAAAATTAATTTATGTCTCATAGTCTTAACTAGTAACCATTCTAAAGTTATCTATTTGTAATTTAGTTATTAATCTTTGTCTATTATTGTCTTTGGAATAAAGAATGTTTTGTGGTATTAGCTCTAGACTGTTGTCTCCTATGTTCAGGATTTGACGTCTGCTCACCATCAACTCTCGCCGTCCGCCGGAAGTTTATGCTAGAATGTAACAGTTTTCAATTTTAAAGTAACATTTAAAAATGAAAAAAAAATACTAATTAGGCCTCGGGCTAAATTATGTGTTAGCCCAACTAGTGGATCAAGGGCTTTTGAGTGGGAGGGGGACTTTATTCCAAACCCTAACGCTAATGCCCACTAAACCTTATCCCTATGTATAAACGCAAATACACTTGCACACACATACACACACATATATATCACATACATATCAGAGAATAAGAAAAAGTAGTCCTTATTACAACTAGAGCAGTGTTTTCTTGTTGGTGGCCATTCTCTTAACAGCTAGGGCTCTGGAGAGCGCTGTAAGCTTCTCCATCCGGGTTCTGCGCGAAACCAAGACGCCAAGCGTTTTCAGGCCTTCTTCACTGCAGAAACGCATTCTCCTGACAACTAAATCTCATTATTCACCCTATTAAAATTGCCGATACGGAAGTGTGACTGACAATAGAGACAAAATTAGTGTAAGTATATCTTCATTAGCGTATTTTTCGTAATAAAATCTACTTGTTAATCGAGACCTCTTTTAGTAGGCCTGTCATGGTCAGAATTGTCATGGTCCGACAGTTACGCTGGGCAGGGCACTTATTCCGTATGGGAGACGAACATATGCCAAAGGCTTTCTTTTTTGGCGAGCTTATAGGTGGTCGACGTAACAGAGGCGCCCCACGGATACTTGCTTAGGAGTCAACTTTCCATGGCTGACTGTTTGCATGTGGCCTCAGAGCGAGACAGCTGGACGTCACTCACAAAGGCCGCGTGATACACATTTGAGACCAAAAGATGACAAACGCAGACGGCGAAAAGAAAATCTAAATCGACCACCTGCGGACAATGGTTATGCTTGCCCTGAGTGTGGCAAAATATGTAAGTTGCAGCTGGGGCGGCGCAGCCACGGAAAATACTGCACTCCTCATTAATCTTCGTCCTCGAAGACAATCCTTGTTTGCTCAGAATAAGACGCCAACAAAACGTTTGTCTAACGCTCTTTAAATATTCGGCCGTTTTGACGAGCGAACAATGTCTAATTTTTATGAACCTTTTGAAACAAATTTACTTAGAAAAATTCTAATTTGAATTTATAGGCCCTAACTACTTTGCAAATATAATCAATTTTTTTTTTTTGAAAGAAAAGATACAGCGCAGAGAAAGATTAAGGCTTTGAAAAATAATATTTCTATAAAGTTAATTTATAAATGATTAATTTTGTTTAATACACATTTTTTGTAACTTTATTTTGTTACAGAACTATAATTCAAAGCTCTAAAAAAAAAAAGCCGAAAGTGGTGGCGGAGAAATTAAGTAAACCAATTTTTTTTGGCGCGCTCAGATATAATTATTCATTATTCCCATTTGTATTTCACTAGGTAGCTGGGGTAAAAATTCAAAAACGTTTTTCTTTTAATCAGACAATGTTATAATTGGTAGAGAGAAATGTATGCCCTTTATATAAACATACATTGAAGTTAAAGTTAATTAAAAATTAAATTAACAAATGGGATCACATATCAATAAGTAGATTATATACATATTCAACTAATGTTGTTCAGAAACAATACTTTGTGAAAATAAGTTGCACATCCCCCACCATTCAAAGAGTTAAATTGGGAAATGGGGAATGCAGTAGATGTTAACGCCCCACCCCCACCCCAACGAACCGAATCGGTCGAGACAACAGCGGGGAGCGACATAATGTAAAAATTGATATTCAACTAATTTTATTCACAAACTATGATTTCAACATTTTAAATCGGACCTTTCCCCCCCAAAAAAAATTGTTTGGGAGGGCATTAGAGGTTACCGCCCCCCCCCCCCACCTTAACAGGCCAACATACAAGAAATGGGCGACATACAATAAAAAATAATTAAAGCATCAATTAGTAATTTTTATCATAAAGATAGGTTACTTATTCTGACAACAAACTGTGATATCTACAAAACGTTTGTAACGCCCTCCCCCACTCAAAGGTTTAGGGAGGGGGAAAAGTCGCATTAGTCTCCAACCCATCCAACCAAATCTCCAGTATACTTGGAGTGGCGACATAATCTAAAAATAGGTTAAAATATAAATAATTATAATACATTATCAACATTAGTAAAGAATTCGCATACAAGTGGGCTATGTTTGACTAGTCCGTTTCGTTTCTTTGATTAAAAAGTTGAATCATAAATTGGGCCGGAAGTGGCTTTTCTCCTTATATATCTTTGCATTTTTTAGTTCTCTTTTAAATTAAACTGACATTATTATACTATAATTTTAAGTGTACCTGATAGAGAAAACAAATTCTGCACAAAAATACGGGTAGTTGGGATATAACCCGATAGAGGCTATACAAATAAAAGACCTGAAACTAGCACTTGAAACTACACATTTACAATACTTTATTTGATGAGTATTTTACCCCAGATCTGTGCTGTTTTTTTTAAGACTAGCTTATTTCAAGTACCCGGCATTTTCCGATACACAATTTCATACACAAAATAATTGTTGAAAACAATTGTAGTGATTTTAAACTTTAAATGATTAGTTAAAAAGGTGTTACTCTGATCAATTTTGAATACTAGTTTGTTATGAATATCATTGTGTATTTTGTGTCTGTTCTAGTTTTTTTAATTTTTCTTGAGTAAAGTGGTCGTGTTTTCTCCTAATGGGTATACCTGATTTCTCCAAACAGCCTTTGTAAAATATGATCCTAAATAATGCTATAATAAACGAAAAGTCACATGCTGCCTTATGATGAAAGTACGTGTTAGTTAAATATATTTCATATTACTAGGTTACTAAAAATAACTGTTTGAATAGACGTTTCATTTTTTTTCTTCTGTTAGACAAAGTCATATGGCAAATTTGTGTTGATATCCTAATTCTAAAAAGGAATAATAAGTAGAATTATTTTTAATAGTTTTGAAAGTCTCACTAATAAGGTTACAAAGAGAGTTTGTGCTTTTGCAAAGGTACACAAGGTACGCTATGAGTCAGTCCATCTCTTCTAATTGTTTAGAAATGAGTGTAAAAATGTAGGATTCGATATTTTTAGCCTGAATTTAAGAATTTAGAAACTTCAAACAAATAATATATTGCCTCTTCCACAAAAATTTGTACTCAAAAAATAAATGTATCCAATGCTCGAGATTCTGCTTGTATACTTAGGCCCTATATGAATCGATCCGGTATAATTGTATTAAGTAGCAATAACCCCGCAAAAAAAATAATGAAAGAAGATTGAGATATACATAATTTTGTGTGACGGTACGCACCGGTACGGGATACCGGAACCTTTTTATCAATGTCGGGAAAAATTATTTATTTTCTTGTAATTCAACGTTAATTGTTAATTTATTAGTAGTTGAAAGTTAGGCTAGTAATCTATCACTGAGTACCGGTAACTTCCTTTTTTTTTTTTACAAAAAAGCACTTTATATATGTACTAGTCGACCGGCTGTACGCAGCCGATCGACCGCATACACCGCTATTTTGCAGGGCCAACCTTAGGCCACTGCAACTTATGCGACCGTAGTGGGCCCCGCACTTTTATAGGACCCGCGCTAATTTTAGGTGTAACTTATAACAGATTTCCCTCGGCCTGCTGTCGATTTAATAGGAGGTCCTAGAAATCTCCTGTAATTGCAAAATATACGAAAAAGTCCTAGAAATATCCGGAAAGTATTTAAATCTTTTGAAAACTCATACAAATAAAATATCCTGAAATATACAGACGAAATTTGTCATTTATTTTCGTCTCTTAAATGACCTAGGATAACTCCCTCCGTCCGAGTTGCAAAACTAAAAAGAGTGATCTTTCCATTGTGTCTAAACTCTTGAGCGTGTTCTATTGCCTCGATAGTTACTATAGAGTAGATTACTTCCCCCCATTTTTTTTTACGTGAGGTAGAATTTAAAAAAAAAGAGTGATATTGCAACGGTCCCTGCTCTTTTGTGACGTGTTCTTCCCCCCCCCCCCCGCCTCATGTTTTCTCGACAAAAATCTTGAGGGAACAAGAGAATTATATATATAGAAGATCCTTTGTATACAGCTTTCTTTCAGCCGACATGCCGTATTATTAACAACACCTATTTGAGAAATTCTTAATCATCTCGAGTCTTAGACAGTCATGATTTTAGACAAGATTTAAGTAGAGTCTATACCTAGATCTAGTAGGCCTATTTCTATTAAAAAAAATAAAAATAATCAGTCATTACACATCATTAGCAATTTTATTATTAGGTCTATGCATTGAAAAGTAAATCTATAAATTATCCATAATGGATTTAGGTCCAGACTTAGATTTAGATCTAAGTCTAAGTAGCCTACTAACTTATTTAATAAGTAGGAGTATTATAATGAATATTGTATAGATCTAGATTATACATAGATCTATAGATATATCTCTAGTCTAGTAGATTAAGTAAAGATTATAGTAAATGTATTACAGTAGCCTAACCTATTATTAGATCTATGTCCTATGTCTATATCTAATAATCTAATAATTAATACATTTTAGTCTTCAGTTATATCTAGACTTTATTCTAATAAAAAAATTGACTATAGGCATAGCATAAGATAGACTCGGCACTCTAGTCTCAAGATAGAATCTATACTATTACTAGATCTATTCGATTTTTAAAATATAGATCTAGACTAGAATTAGATTATAGATCTAAATATAGTAATGGAAAGATGATATGCGGTGTTAGCTAATAGCGTTGCACAAGAAACAAACCTGGGTTTTTTCTAAACTCTAATACTTGGTATGTAATAGTAAAACAGCACCTACCTAAATAAATCGTAACTAGAAATCAAAAACCTATTTTTATTATAGTATATATAGGTCTGTGGTTGCATATTATACAGCCTTCGAAACTTCTTCTATAGAGAAATGACTTGTAATTTCTTTCACTGAATAGTTGGGCTATTTGCGTCTGACACATATATAATTTTTATGTTTAGCAACAAAGCCCATTGCGTGATTTTGCTACAAAAAATCGCCGGCCTCCCCCATTACTTCTTAGATACTAGGAGCTACTGATTGGAGAACGTCTATAATCAAAGTAAAAAACATGCAAAATAAATAAAAATATAAAAAAAGAAACGTATCGAAATCAAACAAAATAATAGTAGAGATGCACTTTAGTAGCTAACTTTGGACGGGACATTTTTAGTGACAACATATGTATTTGGTGAGAGCTGATTTGGGTGAGAGCTGATTTGGGTGAGAGCTGATTTGGGTGAGAGCTGATTCGGGTGAGAGCTGATTTGGGTGAGAGCTGATTCGGGTGAGAGCTGATTTGGGTGAGAGCTGATTTGGGTGAGAGCTGATTATAACTAGGTTTGATAACAAAAATGTCTATGACATTTGTTTTAAATATAATATTTGTTCACTCTCATGAAATGTTGAATTTATTAGAGAGTAAAACAAAGAAACTCTTAAGACTATTTTAAATTGTGTTTGGTGTTACAGAATCTAATTACCTCCATTGACGTTTAAAGTACAAAGCGACTGTATGACTTTCCCTGTCAGTTTCAGCACCTGGAATGTTTCCTTGAAGTCACACCAAACATCAAGCGTTTGAGTATCGATTAAATAGAATTGTTCATTTTCACAGGGTAGAAATAAAATACTCTTTTTTTCATTTTTTTTAAACTGAATTTTAAGGTCAGTAAGAAATGCTGAAACAAAAAAGTTTTAGGTCAGTGAGAAAAACATTTTTTTTTTTAAAAAGGTAAATTTTTAGTTTAGTAAACAATGAATTTTTAAATCAGTAAAAAATGCTGAAAAAGAAAGTTGATTTTTTTTTCTAGTATTTAAATACATTATTTTTTAGATATTTTTTTTTAACATACAAATTGTCTATTTTTTTCAAAGTGCATGAAATTTCATTTTTGAAATAATTATTATTTATTCTAACTATAGCTTACTTTCATTTTTGGCGACTATTCTGAGCCAAGTGAAGATGTTAGGCTCCTTCCAATGTATTTCGATAGAATCATTATTTAAATTTATACAACTGTCATCGTTGTTGTCAAATATTTGTTTATTGGCTTCAAGGTTCGACCAGTACATTAGATCACCTTAAAAAAATGTAGATGTATGGTCCATAAATATAATGCTTTACAATTACTGAGTCTTATAATACCATACCAATTTCAGATAAAACTTTGTAATTAAAACAAATTAATAAAGATGTATATTTTAATGTAATATGTACTATGTAAGTTTGATCATTCTTATTTGTAGTGAACCTAGATCTAGATGCTATTTGCAATAATTTTCTGAATTGAAACTAAAGATTTATAAATAACTAGCCATATATTGCTCGCGGCCCTCGGGTTTTCAATTGCGTATTACTTGTATAGTAACTGAGAGTGTTTTGGAAAGAATTAAACAGAATAATTATGTTATATATAAGTAAAGAGAATGAGTGAATGTAAAAATAGTATGAAGTATAATAAATGTAAATAAGACTGAATTCAAGTGCTCAAAAAGCTTATTAATTATTGTTAGAACATTTAATATCCCCCATATAGAACCTCATGTGGCCTGTCCAATCATAGTATGTTTACATAGCGCATGTTACGTGTGCACGACAGAAGCGCTCGATAAATTGGTTAGAAAGTACTTCAGGGCGTCTAAATTCGCAGATTGAAGGAATTTTTTATAAAAATGCTTTTGAAACACAAATTTGAAGGTTAACTTTATTGAATTATAAAATAAATGGACTAAATTTTGTATTTTTATGTGTCAAATTAAAAAAAATATTTTTGCAAAGTGCAGTTCTTTAAATTAAATCTAGATCCTTTCGGTCTTGTCTCATGTAAATATGGATATATGCCCTGACCCATGAAATAGTAATACTTTCATAGAGTTGGTCAACTTTTTTTTTCATAGTCTTAAGCTTCTTTTAGGGCTACTTTACACGCGTTACTATTCCAGTTAGTACCCAAGACACATTATGCCAATTTTTATCAAGACTGGTCAAACGGTTTTGATTTCTATTCGGGACATACATACATACAGACATACATTCATACGTGTTACTACTTTATGTTTTATATTGTAGATACTGTTCCATCTATAATATAAATCATAAAGTTAATAAGTATGCAAGTGTTAAAAACAAAACAAAAAAATGAATGAAAATTTAAAACATTTGAATTACAATGCGAGCATTCATTTTTGGATGTTGCAATACATTGCTGTTTTCCGCGAACCCTAGCGTACCGTAAGGCCTGACTAGATGTTGCACGCTCTACTGGAATAATTAACTAGTAGGTCACAGTAAGAATTAATCTCTCTAATAAATAAGCTAAGTATTCCGTTCTAAAGTCAGAATGTGTAAAGTGTTTTGATAAGCAAAAAAGATTGGGAAACACTGACAACAAGAAATGTACTGATATGTCCTTCATAGAAACAATCAAGCATAAAGATATGTTTCATCACACAATTTTAATTCAGCATTGGGCGTACTACTAATGTCTCCGTGTGTCGCTTAGAGCAGTACTTCCTAAAACTTAATACTGCGGGCCACATGCTGCCGGTGACGCGCTGATATCCAAATCATACACACTAGAGATGGGGATCAAACCCAACTTTTAAAATTCGTGTCGGTTCGGCTAGATGACGATGTCAGGGTTCTATTCTTTGCTTAGCTCGTTTGGGGTTACTAACAATTAAGAACAATTACTATATATACTTCAACTCCAACTAACATGGAAATAGAAGAAATACTTTAAAAAATGAAATATAAATACATAAGCACCAGTCCGGGAAGCGACTATCCAGCCTTCCTGAACCGGGGACAAAACCTCACTGGCTTAACACACTTTCTCGCACATTCAACAAAGACTTAACCATTCAGTTCATAACACGTGCAAGACTATTCACATTCATAACCTGTGCCTAGGAGTACAAAAACAAAGGGATATAACTATCATACCAAAATATCAAATTAACATATTAACTCTCGTCATACCTCTCCCTGACAGACGAGTATAGTTCGGGTTCGGCTCGGTCAGGTCTAAAGTTAGGGTTCGGTTCGATGTTATTAAATTAGGTAAAAGCAAAATTAGGCACATGTAATAATGTTTAATTCAATTATTAATTAGATAAAACAACGATGTATAACTTTTTTCGGCCTGTAGGCCATTTTAATTTCCAACACTTGTGTCGCGGGCCACATAACAGAAAAGATACAAAAAAAAAAAAAAAAAAAAAACTTAATTAGACACCTGTGGATATATCTTTTTAAAAAAGTTTCCCCTTTCAGAGCTTACTAGGGCAAAAGATATAAAGGTCATCTATTTCTGAGGTCCATGGTTAACGAACGTGTTATGTAACTATTACAACGACCAACCGCCTTTACTTTTCCCCAACTAACGTCAGGTATCCATTATAGGTTGTTTTTGAGGTGACCTTATGACCCCGAAATAAAAAATCTAAGTGTTTAACAAGGTTCTACCAGTCAGCCCTCACGCCTCCCACGTGAATATAATATTAACACTAATTCATGGAATGTAGGAAGTTTATCCAAAATCAAACTCTAAAGATACCACTGCATTGAGGAGACTCCATGTTGAAGCAGTGAATCTAGATGCTCTTCTGTGATGCGATTACGCCACAATGGTTTCGCCCCTTTCCGAGTTGCAATTTCGTTTAGAAGGAGTGTAAGTCAGCCTGACTCAACTTCTTACCACAGAGGTTCCGTTTGAATTGACCATATTTTACTTCTGGTAGGCGATATCAGTTGTCACTCCCACTAATTTCTCCCAAAGGAAAGAAGCCTCCTTCTCTATAATGTCTGAAACTTCTTTGAATAGATTTTTGCCAGTGGTGGTCCCAATGCATGTTCCTCATAGCAGATCTCGTTTCTGTGATTTAAAAATTGCTTTTCGTACAGCCATCAAGCAGCAAGAGTTGAATAAACATGTTGAACTATGCATTCTTATTTTCAGGACACATTTCTTACATCCCCTCTAAAGCATTCCCTGCATGTCGAAAAAAAAAAGCTTCATTTCACTCACTATCCCTATGCTAATTTTTTATCATTCGCAATCTTTCATACAGTCTATCCCATGAACAGGTATGCACCCGACTCCATCCACGGATTTACCACACCCCATATTTCGGATTCACTCCTAAACCCACCCAAAAAAAATCATTCTCGCTCCTTCATACACTTTTCTAGCTATCCCTATGCTAATTGCTCCTCATTCGCAATCTTTCATACAGTCTATCCCATGAACTGGTATGCACCCGACCCCCATCCACGGATTCACCCCCCCCCCCAATATTCCGGATTCACTCCTAAACCCACCCAAAAAAAATCATTCTCGCTCATTCATACACTTTTCTCACTATCCCTATGCTAATTTTTTATCATTCGCAAACTTTCATACAGTCTATCCCATGAACTGGTATGCACCCGACCCCCATCCACGGATTCACCACCCCCCTATATTCCGGATACATTCCTAAACCCACCCAAAAAAAAATCATTCTCGCTCTTTCATACACTTTTCTAGCTATCCCTATGCTAATTATTTATCATTCGCAATCTCTCATACAGTCTATCCCATGAACTGGTATGCACCCGACCCCCATCCACGGATTCACCCCCCCCCCATATTCCGGATTCACTCCTAAACCCACCCCAAAAAAATCATTCTCGCTCATTCATACACTTTTCTCACTATCCCTATGCTAATTTTTTATCACTCGCAAACTTTCATACAGTCTATCCCATGAACTGGTATGCACCCGACCCCCATCCACGGATTCACCACCCCCCTATATTCCGGATACACTCCTAAACCCACCCAAAAAAAAATCATTCTCGCTCTTTCATACACTTTTCTAGCTATCCCTATGCTAATTATTTATCATTCGCAATCTCTCATACAGTCTATCCCATGAACTGGTATGCACCCGACCCCCATCCACGGATTCACCCCCCCCCCATATTCCGGATTCACTCCTAAACCCACCCAAAAAAATCATTCTCGCTCATTCATACACTTTTCTCACTATCCCTATGCTAATTTTTTATCATTCGCAAACTTTCATACAGTCTATCCCATGAACTGGTATGCACCCGACCCCCATCCACGGATTCACCACCCCCCTATATTCCGGATACATTCCTAAACCCACCCAAAAAAAAATCATTCTCGCTCTTTCATCCACCCACCCAATTTATAGCTTACTATAATTCACTGTATTTATCTGCGCCTACCTCTAAGTACTCGTAGCACTTTTGCGCACTAGATTTTTCCCAAAATAACGGAAAATTTGTTTACAATTTAAATATTAAGGAAAAAGGAAATTTCTTAAAAAAAGACAAAGTTTAAATTAATTTGTAATTGTGTAAAGTAGTTAAGATTAAACATGTAATTAAATTTATAAGTGATCTAGACTAACAACAGTAAATCAGTGTGGTTGCGAACCCAGTTTCGACTTAATAATTTCCCTTATCTCGCGCAGACAATGCCGTTGTCCACTGGCGGTCTATTTAAGTTTTCTTTTTGACTTCTACGCCTGTCTTCAATAAAAGGGACCTAATTTAACTTTTACCGCCGCATCTGTCAAGTACAATTTAATGTCCTTGTTTGATACCAAACAAAATAATTAACTGCCAATAATTAAATAACTAATTTGTTAATTATTGTTAGTCATTCTTGTCAGGTACAAGAAATAATTTAGAGAAATAACAACTTGATCCGAGATTGGGACTGGGAGAAATAACCACTGGCGGATCCAGGGGGGGGGCAGCAGGGGCGATCGGCCCCCCACCCCACTCGGCCGACCCCTCTTCCTATATATATAGAGGCTTTACGCACTTTTATGCATAGGGTTAGGGTTTACTGGGCGTAAGGGTAAGGGTTTGAAAAAAAATCGCCCCCCCCCACTCCAAAGTTCTGGATCCGCTAATGGAAATAACGTGTACACACATTTTACCAGACAGACAGATAGACAGACATTCATGTTTTATCACTTGTCGCAAGCCCATTGCATCCTGCCTAGGATTAAAATAGCAAGGAAAAATATTCAAGACTGTAGAAGTTATTACCCCTTTTCCATATCAAACAAAATGATTAATTACCATTAATTAATTTTTTTCATTGTTTCATTTTTTTTGCTTGGAACAAGACTTAATTTTTTAAAAGTTGTGACATTCTAACCAAGGAACCCTACATCAGTTGTGTAATCGATGATGAGGTGACCTAACTATTTAGAAGAATACATGTAGCGAAAGATTCTGGATCGGATAAAATAAGTGGAAAGTTGGTCAGTGGGGGGACAGATCTTTAACTACTCGCTAAAAACGTACCTAATTCCACTTATCTGAAAAAAATTTAGAAATCGTACCAGTATCTAAGAAATCAAATAGAAAAAGCTTAAATGATTTCCGTGTTGTAGCACTAACACCTATAGTCATGAGATATTTTTAAAAAAATATGTGCATAAACAACTTGAAACAAAAGTCAATAACATCATAGACCCTTACCGATTTACATATAAAGCAGCTAGGGGAACTTAGGATGCTATTCCATTGCTTTAAATTTAAAAATACCCAGACTGGGATGTGCGTAATCTGTTTCGCATAGGGCCCGGCAGAGTCCATCTGCTGCCAGCATACTTTCCTCTGTCCCATTAAATGCATAATGGTGCACCTCTTTCGCCGTCCTCCTTTGCGGGTAAGTGTCAAACCCAACTAAGTGATATTACACAATACAATTAATGCAGATATCTTATCTTCTTATCTTATTAATTACAAACGCTCCTTCTAAAGAGAAGATAATTACGTCTCAATCGTATCGATGTAAAAATCAAGTGATTGTTAATTACAGATTGCAACTCTTATGTTAGTAGTTTTCCTGGCGCATTCAAACAGCTTTCCGTGCTCTAATAGGCGGGAGCTATTGTAAGAATTTGTCCTAGCATGTGGAATAAATGAAAGACTGACGAAACACAGAATCGTTTTCAACAATAAATAAAATATTTTTTGAGATATCGGGGAAAGTCTATATAAGTTGGCAGTGGCGTCACTGGGGTCGGTGTCACTGGTGCGGTTATCTCAGGGTGTCACCACTCTCCGTATCCCCTTTTATCCAGTTTTCCCAGTAGAAATTCATTTTGCTGAATCAATACATTAAGATGATCACCTATATTTATCGATTTCTGCACAAATGTAAAATTGGTCAATTCTTTCTGAAAATACCATTATTTATAACATTAAGCTTCTTATTCATTCAAACTTTTACTATCATATAAAGGGGAAAATGTAAGTTTGCCGCTACCTTAGTCATCTATTGTTCTCGGGGAGAGCTTAAAAATCACCTGTCAAGGTTCGGAGCGAGGCCCGGGAACCATGCATTTTTCAGCATTTCTGAGCTTCAGAAGCTCATTTTTATTAAGTCTATCGTGTGCAATTTCTACTATATATATAAAGCTCCTCATTCGTGGTCGAAGATTAGCACATTTCTCATTTCTTATGGACTTGAAGATTGCTGTAAAGTCCAATCCTCGCTTTAAAAAGCCGGCCGCATATGTGGCATGGGTGGGTTTGGTCAGTTGCAAAAAGGCCTGCTTCTTCTCTCAGCTTTTTGTTGGTTCGACGCTCTTTCTCCCTGGCCACCCTTTTTGCTTCAGATCTTGAGACTCCGAGACTCACAGCTTCTCGCCAGCCATGAGGAGCGATCGAGAGCTAGTGCTTCCCAGCCGTAAATGTCGATATTGCATTCCTTGAAGGAGCTCTTGAGAGCCTAATAAAGCATCTGGACCTGATGGTATTCTAGCTAGATAACTCGAAGAACTAAGCAATGAGCTAGCACCAGTATTCAAAATACTTTTTCAGGCATCTCCTAACCAGGGCAGAGTACCAAGGGACTGGAAAGAAGCTAATGTCACCCCTCTATTTAAAAAATGAGAAAAATCAGACCCAGGAAACTACAGACCTGTATCACTTACCAGCATCGCATGTAAAATCCTAGAACACACATAATATGTAGCAACATCATAAACCACTTAGACAAACAAAATGTTCTCACTTCATACCAACATGGCTTTAGGAAATATAGATCATGTGAAACACACCTAATAGGACTAATTGATGATTTTTCAAAAGGTTTAGATAACAGTAAGCAAATAGATGCTATCTTACTAGATTTTTCAAAGCTTTAATAAAGTTCACCACAATAGTTTGCTTAAAAAATTCAAATATTTTGGCATTGATGGTCCATTGCATCAGTGGATTATAGATTTTCTGATAGGGAGAGAACAAATAGGGGGGTGACATTAGCTTCTTTCCAGTCCTTTGGTACTCTGCCCTGGTTAAGCGATGCCTGAAAGAGTATTTTGAACACTGGGGCTAGCTCATTGCTTAGTTTTTTGAGTAATCTAGCTGGAATACCATCAGGTCCAGACGCTTTATTTGGTTTGGTGTTGGCTAATAGTTTTTTAATTCCATTTTCTTGTACTACTAAATCTTCTATGTTGTCTACTTGGTTCAAATTGAGAAATATGTCTTTGTCTCCTGGGGCTGAGAATGCTGATGCAAAGTATTTGTTTAGGATGTTTGCTTTAGTTTCATTATCATTATGTATTATGTTATGTTCATCTTTTAATGGCGCTATGCCTGTTGTTTCCATTTTCTTAGACTTAATGTATGACCAGAGGTTTTTGTTGTTATCTTTAGATATTACATTGTTTATGTATTCACTCTGCAGCTGTCTGCTTACTTTTTGGGTTAGGTGTTTAATTTTTATATACTTTTTGTAAACTCTTTCTGCCTTGGTTTCTTTAAATTTTCTATATAGGTTTTCCTTCTGTTTACAAAGCTTCTTTAGTCTATTATTAAACCAGCATTTATTTATTTTGTTTGATGTGTATTTAGTTGGTATATGATTTTCTATAATGCTTTTAAGATGGTTTTTAATGAAATTGCAGAGGTCATCGACTGGTTGGTTAATGTCTTTTTCTAATAAGAATGTTTGTTGAAAGTTTAATGCAGCTTGGTGTAGTTGTGTTAGGTTACATTTATTCCAGAGTAAGATTTTTCTTTTGGTTTTTGTATTGGCTACTGCTTTTATCTGACTGTGTATTTTTATGATCTCATGGTCTGATAGACCAGGGATAATATCATAATCAACTACTAATCCAGGTCTGTTGGTTAAGAAGAGATCTAATGTGTTGTTTAATCTAGTTGGCTTTTTAATGATTTGATCTAAACTTAGGTTGTGTAAAGTTTCTATGAAAAGCTCATTTATGTCCTTAAGGTTTTGGTGTTTATCTATGGTTAGTGTTTTCCAATTTATATCAGGTAGGTTGAAGTCACCCATAATCCAGAAAACTGCATTTTTATTTGTCTCTTTAAGTGTAGTAATCTGATTACATAGTTCCTGCATGTATTCTAAACTAGAATTTGGTGGTCTGTAAATGCTGCCTATTATAAGGGATGTTGAGGTGGTATTAATTTTACAAAATGTAGATTCTATGTTTTTTTAGTTAGGTAAGGTAATTTCTTCTGCTATAAGAGTGTTTTTTATTGCTAAAAGAACCCCTCCATGATTATCAGCCCTATCTTTTCTTAAAATTTCATAATTACTATTGAAAATTTCTGCATTATACATTTCAGGATGTAGCCAAGTTTCTGTTCCTGCAATTATGTCTGGTTTCTCACATTCTAATAAAATTTCTAAGTCTGCTGTTTTGTTCCTAATGCTTTGAAAATTTATTGCTAAGGTTTTAAGGTATTTTGGTATTACTTCTTTAGGTTTGTTTAGCGAGGCTGTTGTATTAATTTTAGTAGATTTAGGTTTAACAGGAGTGGATCTGGCTAGTGGTTGGTGAGTTGGTTTTGGGATGGTGTTTAGGATGTTGTATGGGTTAGAAGTGTCCGCATCAAAGGAATCAAACAGTCCTGATGTAAACTGAGGTAACCCACACGGTACACAGTGCCACGATGCATCTTTGTTGCCTAAGGCATAATACACAGGTGTATTCATATGGAGACATGATGCATGGTACCATTCATCGCAGGTGTCACATTGAATGGCTTTCTGTTTCATGGTGCATACTTTTTTGCAGATGTTGCATCTATCTTTAGATCTAGGCCCTGGATTTGACTCTACATCTCCTATTAATATTAACAGTGAAAGGTATTTATTTCTACTGTGTTTGATTGAGAACTTCTATTTGTGATGGGTAATCTTCTTTAATGTTATGGATGTGTATGTTAGGTTATTTTTGAAGTTGCATTGATCCAAAGTGTGATGATTGATTATGACTGTTGTTTCCTTTTTAAGTTTAGTGTTGACTGAGGTAGATCTAGTTCTGTGTTCAGCTAGTGTGTATTTAGTAATTATTAGGATAAATAGCCAGAGCAATTTCATGATGACTGTTGTTGATTTTAGTTTTAAAAGGTCTAGTCTAAATCTAGTTTAAGGTTAAAAATGCCTAAGATGGCCTAAGCTAAGTCTAAGTCTAACGTGATAGCTAATTTACAATGACAATCAAATGGTTTATTCAAAAGATAGACCTAGTCTAGATCCAGATCTAATTCAAGATCTAGATCTAATTGTAGATCAATATATTTATGTGTTTAACTAACTTTAACTAACTATATAGAGTATTACTATTAGTTTATAATTAGTAGTATTTGTAGATGATTAGTAGATCTAAGGCCTTAATTAAAGTCTAAGTCTAAGACTGACTAGATCTAAAATCTAAGAATATAAAAATAAATATAGACTACATAATATTAAATATAATTATAAGGATTAGTTGTTTAGTGAGACAAAATAGTCCTAAACTAAGAGTTGTTAATTTGAATTAATTAGTGGAAATAATGCTGAATTAAGTTAAATCTATAATTTAAAGATATTAGTTTATTAGTTGAATAGTTGAGTAGAAACTAAGTTGTTTTTTCTTAGTAAAAAAATATTGCAAAATCCTTTGATTTACTTCGGTCAAGGTAAGGACAGTTCCATCGGTTTGGTTCGTATCGATCAGTTTTATTAGAGTTCGAGTTCGGTTCGTTTGGTTTGGGTTCGGTTCGTTTGGTTTGGGTTCGGTTCGTCTAATACTTACTTCTTCCAATGGTGTATCATCACTGTGTACGAAATCGATTTCATTACCCAATTTTTTTACTTTCGGTTCTGCTACACAAAGCTTATGTGTCGGAATTTTCTATGGTTCCACAGGGAGAAGGAAATGTGTACGTACCACTATCTTATTAAATAACACATAACACTTCTTTTACTTACGATATTGACACTTGTTACCAAACCATCCACCACTACACTTGTTGTTTGTGCAATATCCTGAAGTGTCACATTTACCTTCACAATGACATTGGTATTTGCATCCATCTCCAAACCATCCGCTTTCACATGCTAGAAATATTTCAAACATTTTGACATTCTCATTACACAGAGGCAATATAAAAAAGGTCAATATTTGCAGCATGGATATTTAACAAAGACAGACCTAATTATTGTATAAATTGCTGTTTGACAATACTATTTCTTATAATAATATCCATTAGTACCATAGATTAATGTACACATGTGTCAATACTCAAATAGTGTTTCCCAAACTTTTGACCTATGTGTACCCCTTTTATAATTTGTGTAATGCAGAGTACCCCTCGTCCCCCCACTTCACTTTAATTTATTAACAGAACATAATGAATGGATATTTAAAAAAATCAGCATAGTTAATGAGGTGCAACACATACCCCTCCAAAATCTTCCCTGGGGTACGCGTAATCCACTTTGGGAATCACTGCTCTAATACAAGCAACTCTTTTATATATACATTTTTAAAAGTATTTGTGTAACAGTGTGAAAAAGCTCATTCTTAGTTTATTGGCCGAATCGGAAGAAAACGAGGCGAACTGTTATGTAACTTTGGATTGTGGATAATAATATTTTGATATTTAAGTTCATGATCATCAATGCAAATTTTAATCTAATGAAATTATTATGAGTAAAATACCGGCGTTGTTATTTAGTAGCATATTTGGTGGCCATCTTCAGCGAAGAGAAAATAAGGAAGGTTAGAAAGAGAAAGACGACTATGTTACAGTATGTCTTAAATATCATAATTTGAATATATATATATATATATATATATATATATATATATATATATATATATATATATATATATATATATATATATTTAAAATGTTGGCCGTTATAATGTGTCTAGGGGGTTTTCTAGTTTGAGAACCCTCACTTGCACAAATTATGCACAAGCACAGCGTTAAAATGCAGGCAACAAAAACTGTATATAAGTTTATATAAATATATACAAGGTTTATTGTACATAAAAGGATAAAAGATATAATTATAATTAGTAGACTGGGAGGAGATATAGTGTATTTACATATACAGGCATATCATCCTTAGATACTTGGAGGCCAAGTAGTCTGAGTGTCATTAGGCTTTCTTCCTTAGCGTATGTGTCCGGTGCTGCCTTAAGGAGACAGGTGTGGCTGGTGCTGGTGGTTGTCTGCTGGTGGGCTGGCGCAGTGGGTCCAAGCCGTTTGCAGTCCAACTCTTCTTTGTTGGACCAGGGATCAGCTGCGGCTGCTGTAATCGAAGCCAGTGACGAGTCTCTGGCTAGCGTTGTCGTTTGGACACGAGTGCAGTGTTAGTAGGGCTGGTATCTGCAGATCTGGTGCCAACAAATCAGGTATCAGCGATAGGTTGATAGGTACTGATTATCTAGGAATAAAAGCTGCAACGACAGGATGTAGAAGTCAGTTAGCCCTAATGACACTAGTGGAACGTAGATGGCTTTTTGAGAAGAAAATCTTCAGAATGATGGTATAATACAGAAACCATAAGCTAGTTTCACACATAGCAAAGGCAGCTAACAAATAAATATTGTATCCCACCAAAAGAGGAAACCATAATAGTAGGAAATCCCATAAAGTGGAATAACAAGTAGTAATACGTAATAAGATAATACAGATAAGGTGCACCAGTTACGGTGAACAGTCATTACACACATTGCTTACATAAATAAGATGAAAGTGGAAGGAGAGATCAACTGCTGATACTCGCCCATGATTTCACACAAGTAAACGTAGCTGTAACAAAGTCTCCAAACTAGAGAACAAGTAAATAACATGGTTTTACCTAAGTAATATATTTTGGCCAGCATGGCCGATAAAATGAATACATAAATAAACAAAGGAATGAAAGTAAATACATTCTTGGTACTATGACATGTTACAAAATATTATGGTAATTCTCTGCCAAGGAATTGATCAATAGTACTACGACAAAGGCTCATGGTGAGCGATTATTTATCCGAGATACATGCATTGGGTAAAAATTATTAATAAATTCTAGTCTAGAATACAGGACATGCTTGAATCTTTAGCCACAAAAAGCCATGATATAAAATATAAGTAATCTACTTACAGTATCCATAAGGAATACACAAATATATGTACACAAGTAATGTAGTAAAAAAATACACAAATATATACACATAGTAAAATGTTTCTCAAGCACTAAGTTACATACCACCAATCCAAAGTGAAAGTAAGCAAATGATAAAGTGTAGATCTCGAGTAAGAGAACGTCTGCTCCCAATTAGGTCTCTAGCGAGACTCTCGGACCGAAAGGTTTGTCCATTTAAAGATGGAGAGGGGGTGGAGACAGAGCGGTGGGGCGATACTTCGCAAATGTGGTGTAGACTATCTGGCGTCTTTGAGTAGAAAGTCCTCGCTTGATCAAGACGAAAGTTTCTCGGGGATAGACATTGCGTGAAGGTGCGAATTGAAAGACCAGGAAATTGGTCCGCCCTTGTCCCTTTGTCTTTCTGCTCAAAGTCGTGAAGTTTTCTTTGTGTTTAATTTTTGTGCTTTAGTGCATAGGAAGTAGTTTTTATTTTAGGTGCGTTTTGTTGTTTAGAATATTGTGTATGTGTGTGTTTACGTCATCCTTAGTTCCCGCAAGAGAGAGAGATAGAGCTTCTTTTTTGAGCTAGATAGCTAGTTTTCTGTTTACCCGGTGTAACGGTACGGCAGTACATTATTTTTATTAAGGAGGATGATCTTTGGGTACGGGTGTTGCTATTGAAAAGTTCTTTGTTGTAGCGGTATCGCTAGATCTAGGTTTTCTTTTCGTTTCAGGGTGTTAGGCTTTGAGCTATGGGAAAGATTGTCGCCTTTCTGCCCTTGGAGCCGATCTTAGCTATCGTTGTTGAGGTGTAGGAAGTTGTTGGTCTGTAGGGCATGGCCAGTTCTGAGTGACTGGGGCGCCGCATATTAAGGTGTGCTATATCTATTGTAAATAATTTGATTGTGTTTACTTGCTTTTGTAACTACCATTAAGACTTCATCATTTTTATCATAATACGTTATATACTCATGAAATTGTTAAACTTCCGCTTGGGTTGTTAACTTGTGTAAGTTTACTTATTGTTACATAAATAGTGTTAGTGTTGAACAATTACCATTTATTTACTAACTATTTAGTTAAATAACATTTATTCGGCGCTCGTATTTCGTATATGTTATTACCTTTTGATTCTTGCTTTATACTGTTCAGGGTGAGGATACAGGACCGTAATATCATATCCTATTTAAGCAAATAACCCACCTGACACCCAGGTGGTCAGAGAAGGGAAAGGGGAGATGATCAGGGCTTGTCCAGAGCAACGGAGATTATGTCTTGATACAGGCTAGCGATTGTCGATCAGGGAAAACTTCGCCGGAGGCGTTGAGATGAGTGGGCTCTTAGAAGTGAGCGGGAGTCGGCAGGGCAGAGCGTTACCTTGCGTGGGGTAGGGAAGGTCCAGTCCACCTTCGTCCACGCCGGTGGAGTGAATAGGAGCAGGCAACGGATGTCCGCTAAAATAACTAAAGGGAGAGTATTCTTGTCAAGAGTCTAGTGTGGCACGTGTCAAGTTAGGTAAAGGGAGAGTATTCTTCTCGAGAGTCTAGTGTGGCACGTGTCAAGATAGGTAAAGGGAGAGTATCCTTGTCGAGAGTCTAGTGTGGCACGTGTCAAGATAGGTAAAGGGAGAGTATTCTTGTCGAGAGTCTAGTGTGGCACGTGTTAAGATAGGTAAAGGAAGTGTATTCTTGTCAAGAGTCTAGTGTGGCACGTGTCAAGATAGGTAAGGTAAAATGTGACGTCGGTGCCAAGGAGGGGGGAGGTTGGATTGGAGTGATGGTGATGGTGTTTTTAGCTCTCGATGGGCTAAGTTTAAGAAAATTAACCATTACATGTTATAAAAAAATAATTAAATGCTTGGACCTGAGTGATACCTTGAGTGAGCTAAAAAGGGTCGTCACAATATATATATATATAATTTTTTCTGTGGTTATATATATATATATATATATATATATATTGTTATAACTCTGCCATGCGCACCGCCATCTAAGCTAGAAGTTGCGCACTGTGATAAACTAGACTGAAAACGATGTCAACATTAGGAAGAGAAAGATTCCCGCCCAAGTTGAGAGCTGAAGTGAGAAGACTGTGCCTAAGAAAGCTGTTGTTTTGTGTACCTGTGATGTGTAAATAAACATGTATGTGCCTCGATGAGTTGCCTCACTTAAGTTATTACAATATATATATATATATATATATATATATATATATATATATATATATATATATATATATATATATATATATATACATCAATTAATTTGGCCCCTTAGCAAAATTTATTTTAATCTCGTGTGAATTTATCATTTCATTTCGAATTGATATCTTCTATTTTACAATACCTCCTATATGAAACTTTTAGAGCGATCTTTTTTCTCATAAAAATTAATGAATGTTAGGTTTTAAAAAAATGTTTTTTTACCCCGACCCCTTACTGTCTATCCCAGAGAAAAAACCTGGTTAAGCGAATGTATAGATCTTCTAGACTTTATAATATTTCAATGATAAGTATTTAGATCTAGACTTTATAATAGTCCAATGATAAGTATTTAGATCTAGACTTTATAATAGTCCAATGATAAGTATTTAGATCTAGACTTTATAATATTCCAATGATAATCATTTAGATCTAGACTTTATAATAGTCCAATGATAAGTATTTAGATCTAGACTTTATAATATTCCAATGATAATCATTTAGATCTAGACTTTATAATATTTCAATGATAAGTATTTAGATCTAGACTTTATAATATTTCAATGATAAGTATTTAGATCTAGACTTTATAATATTTCAATGATAAGTATTTAGATCTAGACTTTATAATATTTCAATGATAAGTATTTAGATCTAGACTTTATAATATTTCAATGATAAGTATTTAGATCTAGACTTTATAATAGTCCAATGATAATCATTTAGATCTAGACTTTATAATAGTCCAATGATAATCATTTAGATCTAGACTTTATAATAGTCCAATGATAAGCATTTAGATCTAGACTAAAAAGACTATGGGAATATATTTCGAGACCATTTATTAATTGAGTCAAAAAAGCCATGCATTCGGAACTTTTTTGAAATTCTATAGTCGTTTCAAGCACGCGATAGTCCATTCAAATATCGATGTTGTATCTAGATCTATATCTACATATATAGCAAAACTATATTTTAATAATGTTTATTTGATAAATGCTAACAATCAAACTAGAAATTTGCCTGTGTTTTCAACAAGCTAGTAATTCCTTTTCTAAGAGATATACATCAACTGTTAAATGTATACCTAAATCGTTAGAGCCGACTTTTGTTTTATATCAGAGTCATATTTACGCCCTACATTAAGTTCCTTCTAAAACAGAGGCATGGAAAATACTGTTTTTGTCATCTATTAACAGATGTGAGTACAATAGTTTAAAATTGTAAACAACTTTGCGACATAATAACTTTTGTATAGTGGTTGCACTAGAACAAGAAGGTAGAAAGAAAACACATACTCTGATTACAAAAAGGGGGGTTAATAAATCCTGGACATTTGATTTCACAGCTTCCGTCATCCACTTGGCAATTGTGAGGGCATCCCGTCGTGCACTGAGAACAATTTAATCCCCATGTTCCTGGAGGACATTCTAGAAGAGATTTTACAATAAAACATAAAAAGTTGGTATATTTATTTAAAGAAGAAAAACGTTAAAAATACATTTTCGAAAAAAAGATAATACCTCCATTATTAAACTTTAAATATAATAAAATAATAAACAAACTAAAATAAATGATAAACATGTTTGGTTGAATTCGTCAGCTAAAAAACGAACAATGTTTCCGATTCTGTCAACATCCAATGCATACATGTATCATTTTTTTATTGGTCTTTTCAAAAAATGTAAAACTAGATCTAGACTTCAGATTTAGAACACTTAATGAAGATTAAGTTCCAAGGCGGAAGTCACCATAACTTGCGATATATGCGGACGGAAGTCTTTTTCAAAAGGACTCCAGGGTCACATGTAATAGTATTCTACGAGATGAGCCATAGTCGTTACGACTGAAGGAGGCCATATAAGATCAAGTTGTAGGTCTAGTTATAGATATGCAGTCAAGATGTAAGCTATATTAGATTTACTTAAGATATAAGCAATGCTTAGATAAAATGTCACAAAACTGGAACGCCATGTTTTTTATTGACTAATTCCACTGATAGACCTTTTAATCTAGACTTTGAGAATTTAGAGTTAATTAAATGATAGGACTTGAGATATACAGTTAGATGACGATCTGCAAAATTTTCCGGAATATTAATTTATTTAACTTTTGAATCACCTATATTATACATTCGTTAATTCCCTAACGCGATAGTCCTTTCAAAACAGATGCTAGCTCTAGAATCGAGATCTAAATCTAATTCCCAGGCCAAATTTACAATTCCTTCTTATATTGTCAAGATCGAAATTGTAACGGGTCAAACAATATTTTTGCCCATGTGACCAACAAGCTAGTAATTCTTTTATCAGCGATATTCAACAACACTTTAATTTGTTGGAAGAGCCGTTTTTGGAGATTAGCGTTCAAGGTTTTTCAGCCCACCCAGATTTTGTTTCCATAAACGTACTAGCTAACTATGGGTATTATAATGTTATGAAACTAGGATTAGAAGTTAATTCACTAACCTCCATAAACTTCGACTTCACAAACATTCAGGTCATTGTCTCTATTAATTGTAACATTAGTAACTATTCTCTTTTGGGAATCAGTGATTCTATAGATTTCCCTTTTTCCATTTTTAGTCAAGTCTTTATATTCAAATTGTATTTTACTCCCAGAGGAAGCAGTTAGTTGGAATCCTTCAAAGTTTGCAGCGTTGTCTGTAACACAAATATGACACAATTTAAAAATACTTTTGTTTTGAATTTTTTTATTTTTACATTGAAAGAGACATAAGTAATTCGGGGCTTGCAAGGACCTTCCTTCAGGGAACAGTACCAGGTAAAAGAAGAAGAGGCAGACAGAGAAAGCGATGGAAGACAACATCAACGAATGGACGGGCCTGCTTATGAACTGAGGCAAAACTCAGAGAAGAATAGAGAAAGACGCTCGTCGAATCTTGCATGGTTCCCCAACGGTCCATTAGACAAAGAATAAGTAAAGGTAAAACACTTACTGGTCAAACTATGAGTAAAAATGTAACAATCTTCTCAAACAGTAACAGCGACCGACAGTTGAGAATTATGTTGACTAAAATGTATGGTTTAAATAATTTAACAAACAACACGAATACGTTATAAATAGAACATCACAAATAATAAACATACCACAATGTGAGTGTGACTTTGAGAATTTTAGGTATAATTATAACTGAACGTTAATTTAAAAAAAAAAATTAAAATATGATAGAAAACCGCTTTGTAATGTATACACATAACTTTATTAATATTACAAGTGACCATACCACTGTCACAATACAATATTCTTGCGATAAATCAAGAAACACAAAACTTTTAAACAATAATATGACTCCATCTAGAAATGTGTATTACCTTGTCTGTCATAGAAAACATATTCAGTGACAACATGTGGAGAAAAGAAGACAGTCCAGAATTGTTTTAGCGTGTTACCAGAATGAGGGTGAGCGCAACTTTTTTGAATGAACTTATATAAAGCTTTCCCATCCACTGCGTTAGAACTGTTGGAATGCTCTGCTGTATAAGTTGCATCTGTATAAATACCTGATTGAGTTGTCTTTTGTTTCAAAGCAACATTTCGACCTGAAACAAAAAGTTTTATAATAAAAGTAGAAAGCTAGTTACTTGTAAATTAGCAATAAAAGTGATTCCGTTATATAATACATTGATTTTTAACTGTGATCGTGAAGCAACAATATTAAGTTTGTGAAATCAACTTTAATGATTATAGCAAGGGTGAGCAAATTACGACATAACACATTTGGAATGTTTTATGCTCCCACGGACACCTACAGAAACCAGGTGTGCACACAGATTATATTATTATTATTATTATTATTATTATTATAGCTTTTATATAGCGCTACTTTCATGCTTATAGCATGCTAAGAGCGCTTTTGGTCCAATCTCATTTGTGGACCAGTGGGAAGGGGGTGTCTAGGAGTTGGTTTTCAGTGCTGCCTTTAGGCGCTCAGTAAACACAACTCTGCCCGAGTCGGGTGTCGAACCTCGAGCCCCCTTCTAGCAAAGCTTCCCAATTATACATATAAAAGTGCAAATATACAGTAATTTTATATGTTTATTTATAAATTTGTGAAACTTCTGATTCTTATCAGTCGAGATGAAGAGACTAAGGAAATATTGTCTCTACATGTCATTCTAAAAAGTTTAAAGTAAACGAATATTAATTTTATTGGCAATATTTCGAAGTATTCAGCCAGAGTAACAAACTCAAGCCAATATTTGTTCAATCCTATTGCTGTAACCCTGTTCCTCCCTGGCTAACCATTTTTTTCCACGTGCAAAGTAGGTCAGTTTTTGTTGATGCTGTTGGGCGTAAATGACCTTAACTTGTGTCTAAATGTGTTAAGGAACTTGAGTTATGAGTTTGGATTTCTTGACTGAGGAATGAGGGATTGTTTTCTATTGTGTTTGTGAATTGGGATATGTAAATTCGATTTGGAGATTGTGACATTATTTCTTTTTGTCAGAGATATTGATTAATCATAGTTGGATTGTTATTCTGCAATCGAAGAGATACCAGCGATCTGAGAATCAGTGAGTTATTTTCTTTAGTTCAACCCCACGTCGTAACACTATGAAGAACTGTGTTGAAAGGCTTGGGTTGGAATGAAACAGGGAGGCGAAGAGAAGCCCGTGCTTTGACTGTTAATAATATTAAAGAACATTCTCTACAGTAATCTACTACACCATAAACTCTAAACGGAAAAGTTTGCCCAAAGTTGCGTTTAATATCTAACATATAACTAATTATAAGATCACAGTCCTCAGACTTATCAGAGATAGAGGTTTTGATTAAAGGCAGTTCCGAGAAGAAATTGAAGATATCGAAACAAAACATTCGATGTTTGGTACTAAAGTAGTATCCACTGACTTAACGTGGACAACGTAGTGAGAAGAGTATGGGATCTTATGGAAAAATAGTTATGCTTTTTGATAGACATTGACTGTGTTATTCATATTTGTAATGAAAAGTGGAAGTGATACTTTATGTTTGTTTTGCATCATAAGTTTGGAAATTAGTTGCCTGTTAATGAAATGCATGTGCTTGTTACATATTCTCAAACAAAGCTTTCCCACTTCTATTGGTAAGTGAAAACAGGTTTTGTCATTCTTCTTTTGCCGAAAAGTGAAACTATTTCTAGTGACATGCAGAAGTTGAATTAGTTTCAGAGAACATACCTCCAAGCCAGTGGCGTAGCAAGGTTCCTGTGGGCCTAGATTCAAGAATATGTTTGTGGGGCGCCACAATCAATAAAGACAAATTTAGCGTGTGGCAAATAAAGGCAAGTAGTATGTATAGGTACCACAAATTCTAATGCAAGTAATCTATATTTTGTAAATAATAATCTTTAAATTCATTATATCTGCAACCGTCATTATTTTAATCAAGTAATAAGTCTTAAAAATCAATAATCGTAGAATTTCTTAACCAATACACATAGAATAAAAAAGGTTTTTTAACAAGCAAAAGTTTTAATACTTTTCCAATTATACGAATTTTAATCTGAAAATCATTTAACATTTTTGAAAAAAAAAATTATTTATTTTTATGAGATTTATTAACTCGAATTTCATTGTTCGACCTCCTGATTAACCGATTTAGAATTTATCGCATCTATTTCTAAACATTTACTGTTTCACGCTCATGACAAGAACACCAAATGAAGCCAACCTGCTTTGTGACATAGAACTTCTTGTGTAATTTATTACTTTCAGAGAATTAAAAAATATCTAGTGCATTTTACTAATTTTAAATACATATAAATATGTGGCCACCTACTCCCAAATTTAATTAATGCGGCCCTCGATAGAAAAATGTTGCCCACCCCTGGCTTAAAGCTTCAGTCCAGTCTGCGGACCAATGAAGGATGATCTGGGAGGTTTTCGTTCCGCCTTTACGTACTCATGAAATAAAATTCTGCTCGAGTCGGAAGTCAAACGCCCCCTTTGATAGTTTTGTGTCATTCGTCCACACACATGTCACAATATCATTTGAAATGATATCAACATGTTCTTCGCTGACTGATCTCCGAAATTACAAAACAGAAAAAAAGTAGTTTACATTCTACTTTCTATATTTTTATAAAGTCTTTCTACATAATAAAATATTCACTAGCAACAAATAAACGCGTAATCTCTCTTTGAAAATAATTTTTAAAAATGTAATATTGTTTACCTCCGTTGATATTTAAAGTACAAATTGACTGGATTGTCCTTCCTTTTAATACCAGCTCTTTGAAAGTTCCATTCAAATCACATTTCACATCGATCGTCTGTGGTTTCACAATATAGAAGAGTCTATCCTGACAAGGGACGTAACTTGAAGATTTGTTTGTGTCTTGCCGTAACAGAATTTGTAGATCAGTGATGAGTTCTGGAACTGCCATAAAAATAAGTTTTATTATGATTCCCCAAATTTCACATTTGTTAGCTGTTTTAATAAATAGTTGTATACATTTTATTGCTGTAATAAATTATAAAAGTGACTTCAAAAAAGTAGATAATACCATTCTATGGGTCTATTTACTCTAATAAACGAATCAGAGAATTACACTTTACTAAGTGATATATACCTATATTAAACATAAATAAATAGCAGCACCAGGGTCCAGGTTTTTAAGAGAGAAAGTAGTGAGTTAAATGCTACGAAAATAAGGGACTGCGCCGACAAAAACCCGAACCAGTGACCCTGGAAACGACAACACCTCCTAGCGATAACGCACTTAGCGAGCTTAACCTCTAGACCATCTAATGGTCACAAGCCCTAGCTAGCCCCTCCCCTGTATGTATGTATATATGTATGTATGTATAACATTTGTTTCAGCACCTAGCTTCAACTCTATATTTACAATTTACTAAGTAGTCAGATTTTCATATCTGATGTATGTGACTTAATCTATGCTCTAGTAACAATAATAATATTAGCAATATTTCAATATCAAGCTGAAATTTTGCACAATTATTTCTTTTACCTGACAACACAAGAATCAATAAAAAATATATTTAATTAACTATTGGTAATTAATTATTTTGTTTTGTATCTCAAACAAGGGAAATAATTTGTACTTAACTTAAGTGGTGGTAGAAGCTGTAGGTCATCGTAAAAGCTGTAGGTCATCGTCTGAGTTTTAATGAACACAACATAAAAATAATAGGACGAGACTAAACAAACAATACAATCTAGCAGAGTGGTAACTGTGTTCATGTTAACCTCAAAAGCATGAGAAGGTTTGAGCCACGAGTTTGAATTAGGTCTCTCAACCCTATTTGTTTTATAAATGCTTTGTAGCGGCCCCCGAAAGGGGAAAAGACGCTATTAGTTTTGTGTGAAATGTCTGTCCGTCTGTCCCGTTTAGATCTCGTAAACTACAAAAGATAGTGAAAATCCAACATCACAATATTTTAGACCATTCAAAGTTCTGATGCAAAGGCTACTTTTTTTTTTCTGAAAGCGAAAAATCAATTTTTTTTTTAATCACTTATGCAAGCAGTTTTTTAAAGAGAAAAAGTCTATTTAGTATGCATTATAAGTTAGACTTAAATTTAAGACGGATAGTAATCTTATAAATTACATTTTCTTGGACATTTACTTTTAGTAGAGATGTATCGTTTTGTTTTTTGAGCATTCGAATAAGAGATTAAGCCTTTTCAAAACAACTACATTAATTCTAAGACTTCAGTTAGGCCAGGGGAGGCGAGGTAGCTGAGCGGTAAAACTCTTGGCTTCCGAACCAGGGTTCCCGGGTTCGAATCCTGGTGAAGACTGGGATTTTCAACTTCGGAATATTTGGGCGCCTCTCAGTCCACCCAGCTCTAAAGGGTACCTGACATTAGTTGTTAGTTGAAGAAAAGTAAAGGCGGTTTGTCGTTGTGCTGGCTACATGACACCTTCGTTAACCGTAGGCCACAAAAT